>VZTE01003717.1:736726-903868 GCA_013397775.1 Eulacestoma nigropectus
CGCCGCGGGAAGGGCCCCTCCTTCCACCCCCGCGCCCTCATCGCCGCCCTCGCACCGGGCTCTCTTCTCCATCCCCTGCCCGCGGCCGTGCGCTCTTCCCGGCGCCGTTCGCTCGGCGCCCCCGAGGCCCCGCTGGCGGCCGGGGAGCGCCACAGGTGCCTGGCGCCCGCCCCGCCCCACTCTATGAAGAGCCGCCTGGCCCCGGCTGCGCTCCGAGCGCGCTGAGCTGTCCGGGCTCGGCGCTTTCTCCCGGCCAGCTGGTAGAAATCCGCATTACGGCCGTCTGCAGACGGCTTTCCTTTCTCCCCGCCGAGGCGGCTGCTGGGCTCTCTCCCCGAGGTAGCGATAGCCGGGCGGCCGCGCCTGGCTCGGGGAGCGAGCGAGGCGGGCGAGCCCCGGCACCTCGCCCCCTGCGCTCCGCTTTCGTGCGGAAACGGCAAGAACTTGTTATAACAGAGCCCTTGTGTCGCTCTGATGTGCGGGCAGAGATGGCTTTGTGCGCTCGATGCGCTCGGCTGGTAAACAGGAGGTTGGAGCTAATGGAGTGGGTACGCAGCTTGCGTTAAATCAATGAAACTTGGGTCCACCCTAATATAATAACCCTCCTGTTACTACCAAAATCCGGGATAGTTTTAAGCATTCTGCTCAAAGCACGAGGTGTGCAGTGCAGTCACACAGACCTGCCTCTCACACCCTTCCTGCGACAAAGCCAGTGCCCCAGGGCTGAGCTCGCGGTGGGCGTGCGGAGGGACCGCGACATCCGCACTCCTGCTGAAGTCGGGAGCGGTCAAGAAGTCAGGGTTCAGTGAGGTCAGTGAGGACTGGAGCTTACTTGAGTGCTCACTTACAGTTCTTGTACCTCTGTCAGTTCATGCTGTGCAGGATAAATAAGCCTGATACTCTCTAATTCAGCCTTTGCTGCTGTAATCTCATTGGCCTCAATGGAAGTGCTACCTGCAACTTCTGCAGAGTTGCTCTTCAGCTAGGAACAAGGAAGCAGGTTTGTCCTGTTTTAAGAGGACGAAAAACGGGTCTCAGTTTTAGGACTAGAGAGTTACTGGGATTTTTTTACAGAAATGCTGCATGCTTTAGCATTCAGCAGCGTGTTTAGTTAACATGCAGGAAATATACCGAAATCAGAGGTACTGTTCACGTGATGTGGCTGAAGGACTAACCCATGTGTTAGCTCTCAAATGATACGTTTGCTGGTTTCTTCAAGGAATTTTTTCAGAGGATCTCTGGTCAAACTTTCAGGAGAATGGGTATTTTTGTATTAAGCAGAAGATGGAATATTTGCACTTGGGTTGCCATTTTTCTTTTTCTAAATACAAAATGTAGCAAGTTTGGTAAGATGCCATTCCTTCAAAAATGAAATGCGCGGGGGGTTTTGTACCCTTCTGTCCCCTTGTTTATAGATATTTGTAGCTGTCCAGAAATTGTTTCCTGGTGTGGAAAGGTCTAATACTCAAAGACAGCTATGTGTTTGTGGATTTAAAAAAAAAAAAAGGAAAATGCCACCAAAATCAAAGTATGAAAGAGATCAGAATTTCAGTTTCGCTTTCATCACACAATGCACTCTTGGATTTTTATTTTATTTGTTTTCGCTAGTAAATTACAAGCAGTGCCTTTTTTGGTTTTTTCCCTCCCTCCCATTCTGGAAAAGTTGCCATTCCAAAAAATCTTCTAGAAATTATTTTCTCAGAATAAAGTTGGTTTTATCGTTTTTTCTTTAGGCTTCTTGTGGATTTTTAATGCAGTACTGATTATTGGAGGTAAATTCTCTCAATATTTAGACTTGGAACAACATACGAAAGATCCAGTTCATACTGTTAGCTGAAATCTGTTGTCGTGACTCCAGTCTTTTGCATGTTGCATACAAGAGAGTGTGAAGTTCCATTAATTTTAATGAAAGTGCTCATGAATGAAGCAGAGCAGTGCGTCATAGATGTTTGCAGATGTGTTTTTGTTTTCATGCTCTGGGAACAATAGATGTATTTGCACACCAGAAGAACATCTGAAATGGGTTTATAAGGAAACCAGATTTACACATGTATCTTTAACATAATTTAAAACAGTTGCAGGAAAGCTCTCTCTTTATGATTACCCAAGAATACTAGCATAGAGAAATAATTCTTCAGACTATGTCAATTGCCAGTTTGTTTTCAAACTCACTATGATCCAGGCCTCTTTGCTGCTATGTTTTTTTTTTTGGTTTTTTTAATGTATGCCCAGTACGTTCCTTTAAAGTGTATTGGTGGTATTACGAGATATCATTGAAGGAGGGAAAAGGAAAATAAGCATTGACGGTGTTCCTCAGTGTTTTTGCACGCAACACTTTTCATGACATGAGTAATATATGTCATGCTGTGTTTAGATGCTTAAAATTGTCACTCAAGTCAAGTCTCTGAGGAAAACACTGTGAATTATAAACCATAATACTTCATTCATTGCATGTGATTACAGTGGGCCTTCAAGTGGCCCATCAGTCTGTCCCCTGCAGCAATCTGGATTTTTGTGCCTCCTTTAAACTCCCTAGGTTTTGTTAATCTGTGAAGATGCAAAACCTACTGGAGGACCGGCTGTGGCCTAATTTGAAACTTCAGCATGTCTAAATTGGTTATTTATGGTCCTTCCAACAACAGCAAAAACCAATTGCATGTTGTAGTTCCACAGAAGGAGATCAGTGGCAAAAGCACCCTGAGCGAAGGTCACATATGTTCATTGATTTCGGAGAGGTCTTTCTAGGTCTATGCTTATTTAACATTTGAATCAGAAAACCATGCAAAAATCTTGATGTAACAACAAATTTTTCAAACCACAGAAAATCTAAGTAAAGGATAAGAGCAAGTGGAGTAGTTAAATGGCTCCTTGGCCTCTCCATTTTTTTTCACAGTGTAGTTTTAAATTTTAGCTGCAAGTGGGCAATGACATTTACAGCTGTAAGATGTACCAAGGGTGTTTTAGAAGGGATGGCACACTGTAGCTAAGGAAACAGGTTATGAAATTATATCTTACAGCAACTTTCCAACAAAAAGAAAAGGAAAAAAATACTTCTCAGTAGTTCTCGGGCTCAAAATATGAACACCTTTTCAAGAGAACCAGTTAAATGCCAGATGGATGGTCAGTAGTTGTGGCTGAATGTTTCTTCAGTACAAAGGATAGTGAGCCTAGCTTTTTTAATTAAATGCTAAAATTAATGCTAAACAATGTTACTGTTTTATGGTCAAATACAATTTTAAATTAGATTGGTAATTACCGTGTTATTTAAAATTTTAACAATTGACCCTTAGAGGAACTGCTTTGAACAGTCAGCTATGGTATAAGGTGAAACAGAATATGGTGTGCTTGTTGATACAGCTTTCATATTTATCTAGAGAGACAGGTAAATATTACATATGTTTTCATCTTCATATATGGGAAAAGCTTTTTCATCATGTCTTACGTCATACATTGTTGTATTTACTTATATTGCAGTATTGGCATACCTTGTCTTGCTTGTTTAAAGATTTCTAAAATTTCTTTTATTGAATAAGGTGATGCAGTTACAGTCTGAACTAGTCAGTTAAATTACTGCAGAAGGTTCTCCTATCTACATTCTGGACACTGTCCTCCATATGCCATTAAAATACTTCTCCTGTAAAATGTGAGTTGAAAAACCAAGGAAAGTTAGTTGGCTTTTTTAGCATTGGTATTGGAAGCCTTTCCATTAATGGATTTGTAATGACAGAAGATATAATAGTTACCTGCTACACTGCATAAAATTCAACCTGAATATCCCATACTTTTTAAGGACGAAATGAGTATGCATCTTCCATTCCCTTTTTGACTATTTTCTCTTTAGAAGAAAAGAATTGATTTTATTTCTGCAATAGAAAGGAAAATTGGACTAGTGGATAGTGGCACATCAATTGTTCTTGTTTTAGTGCCCTTATGGGCAGCACCAACCACTTCCTGTCTTTCTAGAGTACTGAAAAATACCAGTCCTAAATTTATTAAATATTTTTGAGCTTTCCATTAAACACGTGTATATTAATTAAAATATTAGTAAGAAAAAAAGGCTGACCTTTTATATTTTTGTAAAATTCTGTACTGAAATAAGTTGATTGTGCTTCAAGTCTAAGTTGTAACAGCAGCATGGAGAGCCATAATTATGAGATGCTGCTCTAATGTAATATTGTGGTATAATCAAAATTAGACTTAGATTTATTATTTCAAAATTAAATTAACTAGTGCAGAACATTAGAGGGGTTATAATATGTAGCAATAAGTATATGTAGCCAGATTCTTAGTTCAAGCATATCATTACAGATCCCAGAAATAGTTAGGGAGAAAATTGAAGTAATTTATGCTCATAAAATATTAATGTATTTCCGGGAATTTTCTGTTTAAAACAAAAAAAAATTAGAATGTGGCTGTATATTTGCAGTATTTTCAGAACATGTCATACCAATGCTTTGTGCTCATGTTTCTATTTGTTCTTCCCCATATGCTGAGTTTTTTAAAATAATCATGTTCCTAGATTCAGCACCCTTACAACCAGTACAGCAGTATGTATCCAGGATACAGAGAATGAGAAGGAAACTAAGAAAGTTGTTTGTTTGTGTCGGCAGCCATCTGTTAAAACAAAAAGCTTCCACTTGGTAGAATTTTCTACCAACACAAAGCAGTTATGTTTTGGAACCTATCTAGTATTATATAATAAAGAAAACAGACTTGCCAAATTTAATTGTGTGTTAACACTGAAATATAACATAGCAGAAGAGGTAAAGAGCAAGGCAGTACTTGATAGATGGTGGACACACACACAACCAAAACAGTATGTATACATGAAAGAGATTGAATCTCAAAGCAAATTAATCTCAGAGGTACATCTACAACTGCAGATACTTAACCAATATTTTCACAAAAATTTTATCAATCACTGAATTTAACATTCAGTATTTAGTTCTCTGAATAGTTAATAGGTGTTCCAATTGAAGTAGATCAAAAATTTAAAAAATATTTTAAAGATTACATATTCATCCTTCTGTAAAAATATTCAGATACAAACCAGCTTTTTTTTAAAAAAAAAATATAACCAGCACTCGGTGGATGATAGACTTCACTTTGAGGAGCTTAAAGCAGTTTAATGGGAATTAGGGTGAAATTATATCAGAAAGCAAGTTATCTTCTATTTGCTAGTTACGGCTTTCCTGTCACCTTCCTTTGTAGCCTCTGGTAGAAACGGCCTTCAGAGACCAGACTCTGGCAAGTGTCAAAATAAAAATGCCTTTCGAGAATACAAGAAAAAATTATCTGCTGTAGTAATCTGATAAAGGTGGGGTTTGGCTCTCATACAGCTTTGCATGGACATCCGTGACTTTTCATATCATATACCATGTTCCTCCTTACATTGCTCTTTAAAATTTTTTTCAAGAGTAGTGATGATTAAATGTTTGCTAGAATGTTGTGCAATATTCTGTTACTGCCTTGCCTTTCTTACATACTGCGAAACAAATGAAAGGCAAAAAAAGGGCTAAAGAATTCCTGCTTTTGATCCCTATGTTACAACATAATGCAGAATGCAGTGCATGTTTATGTACTGGAGACACCAGAAAGTGTTGGTATGAAGAGCTCATAAAGAGAAAGGAATCCTAAGGTTTTGTCCTTTCATTCAAATCCACACAAAAATTTTAAAAGATTTAATTTTACAATAGAGATTTATGACAGGGGATCCAAAGGCTCATCTGAGGACAACCTAGCGCATTGTCAAATAGCTCCCGACAAGGAGAGGTCTGTGGTCACCTTAAACCCACAATAACCGGACAGTTACTTCTCCTACTTGCTTTTCCTGTGAGCAGCTGGGCACAAGAGCTGTAAGTGTTCTGCTCTTTCCCTTCTCTCCAGCCCTGTCTCCCTCCCAGCTGACTACATATAATGTGTCTCTGTTTCTGCTGGCCACCTTCCCATCAGTCCACCTTAAAAAAATGTTGAGGGAGTCCTGCTTTAGAAATTTCTCTCAATTTTTTTTCCCTGGACAGATCCATTAAAAAAAAATGCTTATGATTATAGCTACTGTGTCTTAGTTGCCAAAATAAGTCAGTTCAGCAGTGAAAGTGAAGGATTTGCTAAGCGGAAGAATAATTTATAAGAAAAACAAGTAACAGAAGTAGTTTATCTATCTGTGTCATGTGCATCTCTTCTTACCAAAAACAGCTGACAATGTAACGTTGCCTGTAGCATATTGGATGCAGAGGGCTATGTCTTCTACAGCTTCCTAAATTTAACTTCTTATTACTTTCAAAGGTACCTACCAGGGGCAGTGGACAGGAGGGATGAGACATGGATATGGTGTACGTCAGAGTGTACCCTATGGCATGGCCACTGTGATCCGTTCACCTCTCCGAACATCTCTGGCATCACTTCGAAGTGAGCAGAGCAATGGCACTGTTCTGCATGACGTCACTTCAGACAGTCCAGCTGGAACAAGAGGAGGATTTGTGCTCAATTTTCACAGTGATCCAGAAGCCATGGGCATTAAGAAAAAAGGAGGCTTATTCCGAAGAGGATCCCTTCTTGGTAGTATAAAACTTAGAAAATCGGAATCTAGGTCATCGATATCTAGCAAACGGAGCTCCGTCAGGAGTGATGCTGCTATGAGCAGAATTAGTTCAAGTGACGCCAACTCTACAATTAGTTTTGGAGATGGTGACTGTGATTATAACCCTCTGGAAGACCACGTTGATGCTACCACTACAGAAGCCTATATGGGTGAATGGAAGAATGACAAGCGCAGTGGTTTTGGTATCAGTGAGCGTTCAAATGGTATGAAATACGAAGGAGAGTGGCTGAATAACAGGAGGCATGGATATGGATGTACCATGTTTCCAGATGGCACCAAAGAAGAGGGAAAGTATAAAAATAACATTTTGGTCCGTGGAATAAGAAAGCAACTTATACCAATACGAAACACAAAAACTAGAGAAAAGGTGGATAGAGCAATAGAGGGTGCACAGCGAGCAGCTGCCATGGCAAGAACCAAAGTGGAAATTGCAACCTCAAGGTAAGTTGTCAAATGTAAGGTTGTAAACATTTGCATTAGTGAAGACTTGCTCACCTTTCAGTTTCACGTGTGTAGCTCCATTGACTTTAGTGGCATTCCACGTGTAAAACTTAGAACTTCAACTCATTTAAGTGAAGAGTTTGTGTATGTTCCATAATATACTTTAAAAGTAAATTTCCATTCTTGATACATTTCTGCTTTCTCTCAAGAGCTGCTGCATTATGCCTTTAAACCTGTTTGGAAAATAAAACTGGTGAGGAAATAAGTGAATGATTTGGGGGATATGAGGTAAAGTTTGTATATTTTCTCATAAGTGTGCTCCAGTTATGCTTATTGTATTGCTGATTTTTTGGTAGCATCTGAAGCTCACTGAAGTTGTCCGTTTGACAATGGCCATCTTAAGATGCATGTGTTTATCTGAGAAACTGTGGTATGAACAGCATAAGAATAATGGTTGAAGATGTGCTTAGAGGCTGTTGATTTGGTTGCCAGGGCAGTATCTGCCAAAAGATTTCTCTGAGGACTTCTGTTTTGGAGCATGCTTCTCCTCAATTCATCTGATCGTACGACCACCACGTCAGATAGAGGTGGTCATCTTCTCCCATCTTCTCCCTGTGCCTCTGCCAAGTGTTTGAGATGGGAGAAGTATATGGGTATTGGTAGTGGAGAAAAATGTCATTTTTACTTTGAACTCCTAACCAACAACCAAGCAAAGTTGTTTGAAATGGAATTGTAACAAATTAAATCAATATAGACAATTTTAATAGGTTTTAGCGTTAAGTTTGCGACCTCTTTAAAAGCTATTTAATTTTTATTGCCTTCCAATAAGCTTCTGTGGCGGTTATTCTATTGATGGATTTAGTTTGTTTCCTCAGACAGGCTTTTCTTGAAATATGCTTTGAATAAAAAAAAGAGAGTCCAGAAATGTGCATGAAAGAAAATCTTCATGCTATTTTAGAAAGAGGATGTCACATTACTTTTAGAGCTGAACAAATGATTCCTAATTTAGTGTGGTCACTAGTGTCTCCTCAGTGACTACCCTTTTCCTGACAGTCATAAGAATACAGAAAATACCAAAAACTGCATGAATGGGAGAGCTTGAGTATATGAAATGCTCATAGCAAAAAGTAGTTGAGACACTAACATGAAGAATGTAACATACTGGTAAAGGACCTTTCTGAGAACTGGTCACGTGACTAAGTAAAGGGTAGCATATACTCGGTTACTTCTATAAATATATGTAAGGCATTATATGACAGCATACGATATTAGTAAATCAGATCAGTAATACCTAATTTTAAGAAAGTGCTGGATCCCATTCATGTTCTGTCAGTACATAATAAGCCCTGGTTCTGAAAAAAATGGGGTAGTGGGATGTATGGAAAGGGGGAGCCACTACTTTGAGTCTATATAAAGCTATTAAAAAGCTATAGTCTGAGACCATTACATTCCAAGGCACAGTGTATGCACTTCCTCTTCAAGAAGTGTCTCTGAAGTGTTTTGTTTGCTTTTCCTTCCCTTTGATTTTTAGGTGGAGGACAGAGTTCAAATTGCTTCTTTTGGAACAATTCATCAAAACAATGTTTATTTCTTGAAAATATGTTTTTGGAAGTGCAGTAGAAGGAATCAGTTGTAGTGCAGCTGTGACCAGGGGCGATCTCTCCCTTTGGTTTCTCAGCTAAAAATCTCTCCAAAACACTCTCATGACTACCAGTAGAGACAGCCAGATTGCAGATTCAGGTTTTCTCTATTTAGTAGCCACTGCGCCAACTGTACTGGAACTGATTCAAAGGCCAAGAGACCTGACACCAAGTCAGGCAACATCAGGCATGAAGATAATATTAACTTCACTTGTGAGTGCACGTTGGACTCCCCTAGTAAGAATGACAGGACTTTTCCTATCTCTCAGGTTTTCAGAGTTGCTTTGAGTATCAACCAGTAGGAGCAAGGCCATGGCACTGTGTGAACTAAAGAGCTGTCATACTGGCAGGGTCAGTAGCGCTGTCTGAGAGCCAGATCATCTGAAATAGGTTCTAGAGCAGCACTGAGTAAAAAACTTCCATGTCAAATAGTTGATAAAATCTAGGCTGACTGGATTGGTAAGGTTTCAAGATGAAAGTACTTTTGTCTCACTGAAACTTGATGACCAGTATTGGTTTGTGACTGTATTTTTTACCAAACTGATATATTAATAATATAATAATTCTTTAGACAGTAGCGTTCTTGCAGTGTCTTAGATGAATATGAGAACAGTGGTCTTGTCTGTTTCCCAACAATTACTACTGCACAAAAAAGTCTAGAAGAAGTGCCTCCTATAATTTCTCCAATGTGTAATACAAAGGTGGTTCTGCCCATATGGCGTAACCTCACTGCACAGCGGCCGCCTGTGTTTCCGACTGGACAGATGTCACCAGCACTGTTTACTTCCTGTAGATTTCCATCCCATTAGTTGAAGAACTCGCTAGCTAGACCTTTTCTCACCCTAAAAACCATCAAACCAAAGATCTAGAAATCCTCACTCTCGTCCAGATACCTTCCTTTTCAATGCAGCTTGGAGTTGTATGCTGTTCTTCCTGCATTGTTTATTCCCAACATGTTTGTTCAGCCAAATGGAAACAGACCATACTCCTCTTCATAGCTCCCTGCTGGTCATGACAGGTTTGGCTGGTAGTTTTGACCTGTGACAGATGTCCACACAGTCTTCAACAAGACCAACCACTGTTTTGCTTTATATTCCTGATGTCTTTTTATGTCTAAAAGTCCTACTTAGTAATCTGTGTAATCTTCCATTGTCTAAAATGGCAGTTTTGTATACACAGATAAAATATAAAAGTTGGGATGAATAGTGCTTCTCTGAACCTGAATTTACATTGGCTCTCCTGACTTAGCTTATGGGTGTTCGAGGCATTTGTACTGAGGTGTTTTGGAAATGACAGCAGCATTTCTCAAAAGACAGCAGATTGCAGCATTGTGTGATGTATAAAAAGCTGCTGTATCAGGGAAATAATTACTAGTTTCTGCTACACAGATGTGTATTCAAAACAGATTATAAATTATCAATGAATAAAAATGCTTTTTAAATTACAGTGCAGCTTAACAGACTTGATTCTGTATTAGAGTTTTATTAACATGTATTTAAGGAAAAATATTTTGGCGTAAATATAAAAATCACAGAATTTTGAAACTTCAAAAGTATGCTCAATACTTTCGCTTCTCAAAACTTTATAAGGTGCCTTTTTAAAAATATCATTATTACAGGAAGTAATTAATTCAAATTGGTCTGTAGCATATTATGCTAAAAGCAGTCAGGTTTATGTGACTTATTTGGGGTCTTCCTGTCTAAAAGGAGAAGCTGCTTTCCAGAAATGTTTTAATTCTTTTCTACACATGTGAGGTGCTTTAAATGCTGGAAGATGTACGTTTGGAAGAGGCTTTTGGAAGATACTAAAAAGCCCAAAATGTTGACTCAACCAAGAGGCAAGTGGAACCTCATTTTGAGGCTATCACATAATTCTCGCTATAGGGATTTTGAACTTCCCTTTTCATCACTGTCATATGTCTCATTCAAAGGAGATATCTCTCTGCAGTTCAGTATAAACTGGAATTATGTTAGAGCATTTCTTTCCTAGTATGAAAATGACTTAAGTTCTCATTATAGTGTGTTGTATTAACTTTTTCATCATCAATACTTATGGTGGTATAAACCTGTAATGTTTCTGGACTTCATTTTCAGAGTTTGAACATAAACTTACCTTGTAACACTCAGTGTCACTTGTTGTTTTTAAAATACGTCAGTCCTGTAAGTAAACATGAAGCACTAGAAGCAGAAGGAATGGTGTTTGTTTGCTAACAACCCTTCGTGTTCCATATTCTTTCAGAGAAGTCAATTTTATGGGTTCAGAATTGAGCGTTCAGAGCCAGGCCTTTATTTTTTTTTTCCCCCTCCCTTCAAGTATTTTCTAGATAATTCTTCCCTTAAAAGATCTTCTCCTTGAAGTGTCAACTCTGAGGAAAAACAAACCTTGCAGGGACACAGAGGGACATGATAAAAGTACAGTAAGGGTAAGAAATATGAACCAGAAGATAGTGTGTGAAGAAAAAGTGTAAGAAGTCAAAAGAAAAAATATTTTCTCGTTGATACTTTCCTTACATTTCATTGATCTTTCAGGTCATAAAACAAGCAGATCAAAGAATTTAACTTCTTTTTTATTTTCTTATTCACAGAAGCTAAATACTTCTAATTACTTTAAAGTTTTGAGTGAGTTTTAAGTGAAATGTATGTATTGTCATAATATGCCATGAGAACTTGTGACCACCTTAAAAGCAATATTGTAATGGGCTCTCATGTGGTAAAGCATAATGGTTCCTTTGTGTTAGGCACTGCACAAACAAATTACGCTGTCTGGAGACCTTGCAGTCTGGGAAAATGGCAGTGCCCAACAGATGAAAAGAAGCTGGCAAAAGACTGGATCCAAGAACAAGATAACAGTAAAATCAATATCTTGCTAC
Source organism: Eulacestoma nigropectus (assembly GCA_013397775.1). Lineage (NCBI taxonomy): Eukaryota > Metazoa > Chordata > Aves > Passeriformes > Eulacestoma > Eulacestoma nigropectus. The sequence continues at coordinate 748,278 of VZTE01003717.1, forward strand.
TAATAATATGGAGCAGTTCCTCCTTGTTAATTAGCTGTCTGTGCTCAGACAGCAATGACTACCAAGCCTCTAGTGAGGAAGACCTTTTAAGTAGAGCACTGAAGGGGGATTAACTGGCATCTCCTGCAGTGATTTCTTTTTCAGAGCAGCTTTTTTAGGTAGCTCAATTTTATTTTTAACATGTTTGTGTCCAAGTCCGCAGATGCTACAGCTGAATTTTAGCTTTTATTTTGTAATAGAAACTACTGAAACTCTGGTTGTGATCCTGTCTCACAAGCAGGCTGCTTAGTTCTGCATGGCTGCGAAGGAGTCTGGAGTTGTTAGAAGTGGATGCAGAAGGAAGGTGCAGCAGGATTGACTTAGTAGTGGAGACCCAGAATAACAATTTTGTTTGACAGTGAACTCACCTTCACAACATGGACTTTCTTGAGTCCCTACTCTTCCTAGCAGTCTTTGTGGCCTGGAGCCGGTAGCTGGCTTGCATAATGTTCAGTGCTGAGGATGATTCAGAGGACTCCAGTTTACCCTGAGTCCTGGCCTGGTGCTGCCCCAGCCTGGGCTTGGGTGCTTAGTGTTGGCTTCAAGTTGCTGGGCAGCACCTCCAGCTCAGTTGTCCAGAGCACCCATGTCCCCAGTACAGCAGTTACTTAAGAACCCACTGCTTATATTTTTCATAACCTTGATTCAGAGTAAGCTTCAGTGTGCTGTGCTGCTTGATGGGGTTGTATGAAGCATGGAAGTCTCAAGAAGGAGTACTAAATGGTTTATTAGCCAGCCCCTTTGTTGGGTTCATCGCCTTGCGTGACCAGTGTGCTCAGCTTGACCTGAACAAACTGTGATTTCTAGGGAGAGCTGAAATTACATGCATGTGACAGTACAGTTTGTGTCCACACTAGAAGGCAGCTGCCAGTCATTCCAAACGGCACTGAATTATGTGTGCCACACACAGCTTTCCATGATGGATTTAGATGACTCTACCACTCTCACTTTACTCAAGAAACTAAACTGGACACTTGCAAGGCTGGTGCCTCACACGCCTTGGAGATGCTTTACTTATTATAGCTGAAATATGAACATTGTGTTTAGGAATAGAATCCAGCAAATACCAAAGGTATTTATATAAGACTGCTAGCTTCAGTGCAAAAAGCAGCCTGAGGTTCAAAACAAAATCACTTTTAATCATTTTGCTACATAGCTTGTTAGAAGATAACAAATGAAATGCTGCGGTAAAACTTAAAATAGGTCTTGAGCTACTATAGATAGTAATTTTAAAGTTAATTCTGCGTTCTTTATGGAAAACCGTATGTTCTTTAAATCCTGTGGGAGTTATACCACTAACTTCAGTGGGGCACATTTTCACTCAGATTTCACAAACAACTCGTTGATAAAAGAATATAATCCTGGACTCTTCCTCAGTTATTTGCTGGGGAATGAATAATACATCTGTTTGAAATATACAAATTGTATAAACATCACTACACAGATTTTGTTTTTACTTTCTTAGTATTTAATGCACTAAGATTTTATGGCTGAAAATATGCAAAATTAGTCCTGTACCATCCCTCAGCTTGAAATTTTAAAAAGCCTCAAGAATTAATATTTTATCAAATTACCTATGTCCAAATATACCTACCTACAGACATAAGCTTGAATAGGGATTTTGGTTTTTTTAAAGCAGTTCTGGTGTGTATCCACTCTTACCTTGTGTGTTTGTATTAGACACAGAATTGTTACTTGAAAGTTGCTTTTCTAAATTGTTTAAAATCAGCAGATTGCTAGTACAATATTGAAAATAATCAGTGCTTTCAGAACATAAATGAAACAATGCTGCACCACTGCTTCTAAAATAACCTTCTAGGAAAGCCTTTTTCTACTGTACAAACGTTCTTGAAATGCTTCTTTATTCAGATGATAAGGATTTTTTTTCCCAATTTCCAGAACACTTAATTCAGGAGCAGAGAGGATTTTTGCAGTGGTAGCCCAGCAGATGTATGTGACAACATTAGGGCTCTTTTTAAATGATACTGGGATATACAAAGAGACTAATATTTTTTTGTAGCCACAGAAGATGAGCTGTTATGCAGATTCTCCCCTTAGTTTTTACACAGCATGTCAGTTTTGATCTGTATTACAACAATTGTTCGAAAGCTAAGCTGCAAATAGCATCTGTCTCTACTGACTTTCAGGAGAGTTTCTGTGATGGAAATAAATACCCATTTAAAAAAACAAAATCTTGATCGTTTGTACTGGTTAGTCATGTATGAACTGTAGTCATTAGATTTATGTTATTGATTGCTATAAAAATATTCTCAAAACCAAAAAGATATTTTTTATTTCTACTGTATCTAGTACAACTGCATACATATGTCCAGTAGTACTAGTTGGAGCTTGAGTAATTTACTTGATGTTTTGCTCAAAGACTAAATCAACTCGTATAGAACATTCCCAGCTTATTTCTTCAGAGATTGGAAAACTTGCCATCATCTAACTGTAACATTGTCAGTCAGTGTTCTACAGAGTAGGATGTTTCTCACTGAAAAACTACACCAGAAAAATACTCGTTAAAGTGATTAATTCATGGCCCCTACATTGATCTAATTCTGTATTTCCCAAATAATAATGGATTCATTTTCTCAAAACTGATGTAGTTCAATGAGTAGTGCTGTTTGTTTGAATACTAATGAATCAGTGATACATATTATGACTTCTCTTCATGTTTCTGGTGATTAATACATTTTTCTGCTTTATGTATTTAACAGATTTTAGTACGTACTTGCATACACTGACCTGCATTCTTTTGCCTATCTCACTATGATCTTCCTCTTTCAGTAGTCTATACTTTGTGTTGTCCTTTTTCATTCTTCTGAAGTTCTTTGCTCTCATTGTCTGTGGAGGTAGAGGCACAGTCTCTTTGTGGCTACTGTCCAGGAATAAATTTCTCCATACAAGTTTGCCTCCCTCAAGGCCATGTATGTGTTCAACATCTGAAACAACCTATTGATCGTTGCTGTTGTCCTCTCAAGATTTAGTGTTCCCAGATCTGCTGAGTGGAGGTAGTCTCCCAACAGCTCATTCCCAAGGTTACTCTAAAGCCACTTTCAGGGTTGTTCTGCTTTGCAAATCACTCTTACGCTTAAATTGAACTTCATTTTCCAGTAAGAGTGACCAGTGAGTTTTGTGCAGCCCTTCATTGCAATTGTCTCTCAGACTTCTGTGACATTCACAAATTCAGTCACTTAGCTGTTCACAGCTTTTCCTCTGCATTTATGAATGGCATGGGTTCTCAGGCCTGAGCCCTATGGGTATCCAGTGATAAACCACAGTTAGGAGAACCGGTCATTTAGTCTGTCCCATTATATTCTGTTTCTGAATTAAGTTTTTATTCTCTTAAGCATTTCTGATCTCTCTTTTTTTTTTTTTTTTTAATCTTTATTTCCAGAGTTTTCAGTGAGGAATGCTATACTTCGGTCCTACTACATTAAAAGTAGGGCTTGATGAAAAATGATGGTATTACTGTTTCGCATTTAAAAGCTAGAAATTCCCTTCTGATATCTGACTAAATTGAAATCGGTTAAATATGAGTTCTCAGCTATCTTTTTCTAGGAGGTTGAGAAGAAAGGCATCTACATCTTTTTTCTCTTGCCACTCTGAATGTGGTGGGTAAGGCTTGTTTAGCTACCTTACTGCTATAATGCAGCACCTCCACTTTGTGCTTGCCTCAGATGTTACTGGTGTATATCAGAAGAAGGAGAGGTCATTTTGCTGCTTTAGCTTTCCTTTCTGGTTTTGGGGTGAATCATTTCAAAGACACTTCTCTGAATTTTTAGACTACTTCATAAATAAGGGCATTGGGTCATGTCACTCTTAGTTTTGCAAAAGAACTTAAAATTCAAATGTAGAAACAAGCAAGACTCCAAAGATTCTCACTGTTGAGGTGGCCTGTTGGCAGATGCAGGTGTGCATCACAGCCCTGGTTTGTTCTCATCTGGAGCTACGATTTCATACCTGTTGCCAGTTAAAAACCTGATTTCCATAGGGAAAAGAAAGAAGACCAGGAAATCTTGGTGATCACTGAACTGAAGTGACTTAATAGGATCTGGCTCTGTGTGTGTGTGTGTTTGTGTGTGTTCAGCCCAAGCTGACTTTTTAAGCTCCTTCACTTGCAGGAATTCATGATGTCAGTTGTATAAGCATTTTAGGAATATGCTAAAAACGAAGAATATAATGTCAAGCACTAAGATACAAAAAGTCTTTCAGTAAAAATAAGGGAGCCATCCCTGAAGGTGCTTAAAAGACGTGTACATGTGGTGCTTAGGGTCTTGGTTTAGTGTGGACTTGGCAGTGGTGGATTAACTGTTGGAGTTGATGATCTTAACAGTCTTTTGCCACCTAAACAATTCTGTGGTTCTATAACCAGAAGTTAAGAGTGTAACCCAAAAGGTGCCAGTTGTCACAATGCTTTGTGAAGATGCAGTGGTGAACCACCTTAAGCATATGAGTGTCTTTTCCATATGTCTTGTTGGGAGTCCTGCCTTTACCTTAACATATCTTGACCAAGATATAATGATGTGTTACAATCCCAAGCGATGTGTGATAGTATATGCCATATCAGTAAAGAGTAGTTTTGTTTCCTAATGCAGAGTTTGTACCTGTTCCAGAAATTAAGACAGAAATGGGACAGATAAAAATTAGTATATATTTTGTACACACAAAATTTAGGCTGCCTGCAAAAGATGTAGTTATATTCCTCATAATTGAGCTTTATACAGCTGCTTGTTGTCAGGAAAAGACACTCGGCATTTTCACCTCAAAGTCTGTATCTGTGTCTGTGACATGCACAGATACGATGCATTTCTGATGGAGCTCTGGGGATGAACCTTTTTCAGCAGAAGGATTAAAGTACATAGCGTTTAGCTTTTAGCTTTGCTGGGTTGGTGAACAATGAATGCAGAGAGCAATTAGTCAAAATTATGGTTCTGAATACATTCACCAAGGAGTTTGTGCTAAATTTGATTTGATGTTTTCTTCAAATTTTAGTTGATCAGAATACTCTTTAAATGGGTTTTAACAGGTCACTCATTAGTTCCATCTTTGTGATGTAACACATACTTGATTTGAATTCACCTGCTCCTTACAGTACGATTAGATGATTATAAAAGTGATCATGAAGTCTGAATAGCAGTTAAATTGTGAGTTAGCTGCTGAGACATGACATGCTGCATAACATGATGAATTTTGGCTGCGGACCTTTGTGGTGAGTGAGCAGTATGAAAAAGCTGGTGTCTCTTTCAGGAAGGTAACACAGATAGGTAGAGCATCAGGAGTCTCACACATTTGTTCGTGCACTTAGATTTTTGCTGTTTCCAGCAAGGATGAAGCCAGGCTGGAATCCTTTCGGTATAGAATACTATTAAATTTTGAACCCTTATTAGAAGTCCTCAGAAATGTTGAATTGTGCCCTGGTATTTGAGTAGGGGTTGCACAAGACTTGGGTCTGTGAAATATGTGAGCTCATTTCCTCGTAGTGAAAGTTCTCCCATTTGTTTGCTATTTCACAACATATTTAATCAGCTGTTTGTAATAATGAAGGCATTTTTGATTGATGGTTCAAAGAACATACTGACTTCTGTCTGTATAGGTTGGTCTGAGAAAACGCAGCTTAAGCTATCTTCAGAAACCCTGCCTGCTTGTTCAAGGTCCCTGAAAATTTAAGAAATGCTGTTCTGCTTTTAGTGTATCTAATGTGATACTTAAAAAGATACTTTTCTTTGAAAAAGATAACTAATTTTCCTGGAATTTGCTGGTACAAAAAAATGTGTTTTTGAGCAGATGTATAACCTAGCACTGCATAATCCATTCAAGAAAATAGTTCTGATTTTGCATAGAAATTCACTTTGCAGAATTAGGGTGATGGTTTCCTCTTGGATTTTCTGCTTTTATATGCTCACATTTCCTATCATCTGTCTGACTCTGAAACCATTTATTGTCTTTTCATTAGTAAAACTAATCCACACCTTTGAATCTTTTTCTCTGTTCTTTGACACTGAGTTGTCTCATTTTGCAAGTAAAAGTTTCAAGGGAGACGGAAATTGAGCCTGCTTGGGGGCAAGTCAGCTGAGGAAACGTTTTGTACACAACCTTCACACTTCCATGTATTAATAAATGAAGCTTTAAAGTAGATTGAGACCTTTTAACATTAAATCTACTGTAGTTTGTTTCAAATTACACTAAGAAGTGGTTAAACTCATCTTTTTTCAAGAATATTTACTATGTATAAAAATACTTTTGTTGTCCTTTGGTGGTCCTATTCGCATATATTCAGTTTAAATATGCTTTGTTCCTCTCAAAATTAATATCAAATAGAGTACAAGGGGAAATGAATGGCAAAGTTCTATTCTGTTATCCCAAATAACATGCATTGTAAACCCATGTTTTCTTTGTTTTCATAGTGATATTTTTCTGTGGACGATTTTAAATATTATTTCAAGAATTGATTACTTAATAAGCATTTAACGTTAATGCAGCAACAGTATAGTAAAAAGGAGCTGAGAGAACAAATGAAAATCTTGAATTTTAGAGCTATTACAAAATTCTATTAGTATCCCTTTATGGTTTCTTTACTGTCATTTTTGAAAAAAATACCCTTTCAGAAAAAGTAGGAGTTCGGGCTTCCCAGATAGCATAAACTATGTGTCACTCAGAAATTGCCTACACACTTAGTTTTCTATTTGTTTGATTCTCTTGAGGTGTCACCAGCTTGTTTTGCATTATGAGATTCCTGTTTGAAGTGTTTTTGTGAAAGTTTTCCTTCTTTGTTTTGGTTCTTCTCTTCAATTACTTATGTGTAAATGTCACCCATTCCCAATCCCTGATAAGCCTTCCTTAGGAATGGATGCTGTTAAGAATAATTTGAGATAATTTTTTATTTTCTAGAAAATGTAAAGTCCTTGTCAATATCCTCATGTTTTGACCCTGTTATTGCTATCAGTGTAATGCATTTTCTTCTCTTGGAAAGAAATGCATTAGATGGATTAGCAAAGCACTAAAAATATCTTTGCTTAACCACCAAATTATGTAACCATCCGATTTCTGTTGTCTGCTGGTCTCATACTGTGGTACAGTTTAGAAATCTACATTTTACAATCTACGTCAAGTGAAAAAAGTTTTTGATTAACATCAGTTCTTCTTTCAGAGTATTAAATATATCCTTTTTTTAGATACCATTCCTTATTCAAAAGGTTAAAAGTAGGGTTTACTGAAAGCTTCTGATAACTATGCTCACTTCAAAATTTGACAATGATGCTACTTTTATACCATATATTTCTTCTGGTTTTTGATCACTCTGGGGCGGTATGTCTGATATTTGCTTTGGGTCTGTTGCTTGTTTTGGCAGAGGGGTATTTTTAAATGAATAGTAATTTAGATCAGATGCCCTGCTGAGGGCCGTGGTACTCTGAAATAGGATGAGTTCTTTTCTCTAGAAAGTTCTTTATGTATGCAAGAGAAGATTTGATCACCGTGACCTACTTTAAAACTGTCACCTTTTTCTGCACTTGCTGTATTATGCATAATAAAGGGTTTTCCAGAGTTACTGTATCCCAAAGACCTCTGTAAGGAGAGAACAAGACTGAAATTATTAATCTTCCCTTACATTAATTAAATTTTTGTAATATTTCCAATATTTTTCTCTGAATTTACTGTGAAGATCTAAAGTAATTTATCTTTTAGTATGCTATTGCAGTATTTGACTGTACAAATAGGAGTAGTAGTAAGTTGATGCCGTAACTCACTTTGTTAGTGAGCAGCAGTGAAGAAAAAGGAGGCTCAGTTTAAACATGTAGATAGATAACTGACTGAAATGCTCATCATAAATGTTTGTGATGAGATAACTTTGTTTTATGGCAGTATTTTATTTCTCTGGATCAAAAAGATCATGTTGTGTTGCAGTGGAGCCGTTGCCTGTGGTCAGGTTCCCTGCAAAAGGGCTGAAAGGTTTTGTTCCTTGTGAGTGTGACAAGACAAGTCCACTTGTATCCTAAGGTCAACCAAGTGTCACCTTAGTCTGCAGTTACATCCTTTCCTGCTGTTTGTTTTTCTATTGTGTAGCTTTAATTGAAAAGAAAAAAACTTGAATGCATGAAAAAAGGAAATGATGCCATCAGAGCAATCACTTTGCATCTAAAGGAAAAGACTCTACATATAATCAGCTGGCTAAAGGGCATGAGAACATCCTGAAAGGTAATTGGGCACCTTTTGTTGAAATACTCTGATATATCCCATTAACTTGTTCAGTGTTGCTCAGAAACAATGCCTATGGGCAGAGGCACATTACTGGGCCTTTCTTCAGTGCCAAAAGCTGCATCACAGTGTACAGCATCATCTTAACGCTGGTACTATTCATGTACTGCTTCTGGAAGAGTATGTACACAACGGGTTCAGACTTTTCATGACCTTTTTTGTGCTCTCACCCGTGATGTTCTTTACAAGTGAGTGGGAGAAATATATGGCTTTTTCAGATCCTTCTCAGAGTTCATACCTGGAGTCATTTTTCTTGTAATGATTAGAGACCTGAAGATGGTACCAGTTGTTTCTGATGGGACAACTTACTATTGCTCTTCTATTTGCTTTTACGCCTTTCTGTCTGGAATATTTGTCTCCACATGTTCCATCTCATCTTTTCAGTTGCTTAGATTCTAGGGCCTTTTCATCATACATGTTATAAATTACTGAAATGGTGGAACTTAGTCTAGTTGTGATCATGCAATTATTAGCAAAATGTATTCACTAATAATAAGAGGAGCAATGAAAAGATGATTTCCTGTAGGGGTTTTTTTGGAACACTGTTGTTCTGTTTTAAGTTCAATAATACGGTCTTTATGAGCAGTGTGCTGGTAAGAGTAAATAAGTTTGTTGTTTTGTTTTTTTTTTCTCCCACTTTTCCCCATGACTTATCAGAAAAGAAATTACAGATTTCTAGTCTTCAAGTCTCTGGTTTCTTCTCAAAAGGAGATAATTAGCCGTGGCCCATGGATGTTGTGATGTATGCAATTGCTTCTACCCATTGGAGAGAATGGTATGGAGGCATTGTGTTGGTCTCTTCTGTCTTTCTGATGCTGAAATATGGCTTAATATTTATATTTATGCCAAAGAAAATAGGCACAGATTTTATAACAAAAACCCCCAAACTTAGATAAGAGCATTATGTTGACTCTAATGAATAAAACAGGGATTTCAAGAGTGAGCATATTACAGTGAAAGCCCTACATTCTTCAGTAGCAAGAACAAGGAAAGATTGGTATGATTCAGATTATGGTATTTTTGAGTGAAGGCAGGAGGGTTTCAGTGGGAGGGATCCTTGCATACATAGGAGTCTATTAGTAACATTAATATGAGAAATTATTTTCTTATTACATTGATCTGAAATAGACAACCAGAAGAGCGATAATGTTGTGGGATTTTAATATGAAAATATGCAAATACTTTCATATTTTAATTTGAAATCGCCTACCCTTTCATGACCCTGAAGGATACTTCAAAGTGTACTTTATTAACCTTGAGGGTGGTTATGAAATAAAATTCTAGTGAGACTATAGTAGTAATGTAAGGTGTTTGTTTTGCTGGTTTTTATTGAGCCTGTTATTCTGAAGGAATGAGCTGACGTTTCATGTTCTGATCAGCAACTCTTCATTGCTGTTACTTGGCAAATTCTGAAATGAAGAGAAGCTGGAAGGGAACATGTGGCTTGCTGCTCAGTATATAGAGGGAGAAAATTGGTCAAGACTTTTGAAAACATTCACCTTACTATTAAAATACTTCCTGGGATGTTACTTTCTTTAGGAGCAGAGAAAACATTCCTTTCTTATCAAAGAACAGACGAATGGCTTATTTGCTTTGGACTTTACTCACTCCTGTTGCTTTGGAGGATAAAAGTGTGAGCTGATCGTGGCTTTAAATTTATCCTTTACATAGTCCGCTGGTGAAATATAAAATCTTGGCCATGCTGACATCAACAGCAGAACTCCCACTGGTTCCAGTGATAGCAGGATATCACTGGTGGAACAGTACTCTTTGTGAGCTGCATGTTTTGTGGGAGTCACAGGCAGTTGAAACGCCAAAGTCAAGATACTAGAAGTTCCCAGCTGGAACAAGAAGGGATAATCAAATACAGAGGCAGTTCAGTTGCCACTGAAGGAAACTTTTAGGTTCTCAGTATGCTGTCCACTTCTGCTAATTTCTAGAAAAACTAAAATTCAATTCTTGTATGAATTCCAGAGGAACTAATAGTACCTTCTGAGATTTAGTCTTTTCTCTTTGCAAACAATGAAGTTTCTGTAATGAATCCGTATGTCATACACATTCTGTCTGCTGTTACTCGTGCTGAAATGCTCTGCTGTTCTGCTTACTGTCCTCGAAACATGAGATCTGAGTATGGTACAGCTGAATATGAATAGGGGTGACAGAATTTATTCTAGAAAGGCATGTCAGCTCACTTGCTGAGGAAATCCATATTTCTGGAAATCAGAGTGAGGGTTTGCTCTGAAAAGTAACTGGGAATATAACTTTGTGCTTTATTGCTCTACTAGTGAATTTGGTTTCTGTATTTACATACATGTAAGAAATACTAACAGACTACATGGTTTGCAGTGGAAATAGCTGATTATAGAGGTTACTGCTTCTTTCTTCTTTTTGCAGTACTTCTTCTGTGTTGCAAAGATCCTCAGTGTACTAGCTAACCAGGTAAAAGTGTTTTATGTGAGTGAGTTTTAATAGAGTTTTAATCATGATTTGTTTTCCTCAGCTTTGTTCAGCCCCATTTCTGGGAGGTCATCTAGATAGTGGTGCCAATCTTCCCAGGCTAGATGCGTGTATCATTTATGTAATGGCAGGGAAAGCTAGGTGGCTTATTGCATATGCAGTACATCAGAGGCTTCCAAGGAGAAGAGGGTGCTGAAGCCATTCCGACAGCTGGCTCCCGGCTGTGCTTTTTCCCAAAGGATCTTTAGAAGCGGGTGTGGAATGTGCTGTGAAATTCTGGTAGAGGCAGCCAGACAGCCTTGTGGTAGAGGCAGCAGCTCTGGGAAAGATAGTGATCAGGAGTGGGCTGCTATTACTTCCAGAGTAATTTAGTTGGCAGTCCACCTGTGCTGCTCCTCCCCAGGTATTTGTCCAGTCAAAAGCCTGCCCTGGGTTTGGTGAATTGGCCTGGTGAGCTGCATATGCTCCCAGGCCACAGGCAGGATGTTAATCCTATGGATCCAATGGGCAGAACTTGGTTATGTGGGTTTGCTTTCCAAGCATGAATTAAACTTCAGTGTGACCTTTCAGCAAATGAATTACAGTGGGGTACCAGGTTAGAAATACCTGACCTGGGAACAGATACTCCTTTAGGATGTATGAAAGAGCCAGAGGGATGTGATAAGTGTATAAGTACAGGTTTTTGTTGTATGTCAAGCTTGTGAACCAACTCTCTGTGTGTACCAAGAAAAGTACAGCCTAGTCTAGATGACCTGCTCTAAGGATAAAATCTGATGAAGACTGGTATTCATTTGCAGCACTGAAAGCCATATTGCCTCCACTAAAAAAAGTAGGATATTAACTGAGTGCTTTAGCTAACACTATTAATGGCACTGTACAATGCAGAGTGAGTTTTAATAGAATATATTGTCATTGTTCCAAAGGAAGTTAAATATGTGACATTGAGTGGATCTCCTGTATTCAAGAGCTGACCTTTTGGCAGTAGCAGTGAAATAATATACAGCAGAATCTTGTTAATTCATGCTAATGACTTAAAAGACCCATCACAGATTACGTGATTTTACGACTTAGCAAGTAAGTGAAACATGATGACAAAACTTCAGGGATGCACACTTTAACAGTATGTGATCTGCTAATTTACCTCTATAGTAGCAGTTATGCTGTAAATATATTTGTAATAGATGAGTTAATGGACAGTAGTACTATTATTTAAAGCAGTGATGTTTTCCTGAAATGACACTGTAGTACAGCAGCCTATTATTAAGTAGTTTCAGTGAAACAGGACTAATCTACTAGTTCTGTGAGTGTGAGGCCACTGAAGCGGTTCTGAGAGTAACAGATGTTGATGTTTTAATATTAATAAAAATGTTCTCTCCTCACATGTGTCATGTCATTGAGAATAAATGTAGCTAGAGTTACCTGGGAAAAGAGTTGTCCTGACTATCACAGTAATAGTCTACAGGTATATATGTAAATAAAAAGTTCATAAAAATTTTTATCTTCCGGTTGAATTACTTCTGGAGACCTAAACTGCTAGCCTATGCTCATTCTTAAAATAGTAATTCCCAAACAACAGGCTCATGGAACATCACGTATGTTCCAGTAAGTTCCTTAGTCTTCAAAATACAAAGTAACTTAATCATGAAAAAGTCGGCAATTTTTTCTAACCATTCTATTTCAGTCTACATCGTGTTCTGCATTAAGTACTATTAAGAACACAGGTTTTTTAGTGGCAGTGTGTTCTTAAATGAGAAAATAAGACTTTTCCAGTATGCCTTAGAAAATGACACTAAGCCATTTAATATTTGTTATGCTCTGAGTAAAAGAAGGAGCCAAAGTCTGTACTGGAATCATCATATGCACTTGTTGCTGTGCACTGGTGTGTCAGCAGAGAAGCCTGACTAAATAAGGCAGTGCATGAGTAGAGCTTATCAGGGTTTGACAGGAATATAGTCTACTAACAGCTGATACAGTAGCCCATCTTTTCTGTGCTATCATCGTCTCTCTACATGGCACACAGATGTACATTTATCATCTGCTTGGTTGCTGATAGCGCTCAAAACTTAGCCCTCCACCTTTTCTTTTCAGTTAGTGTATGCTGGAAGTAGTACAAGTGAGCTGAAACCCTAGGAAAGCTAAATATTTTTTTATTTATATAAAAATGTATCTGGAGTTGTCAGCTTTCAAACTTTAGAGACGTACACTGTGCCTTTTGCTTCTTCTCCCACCAGATAGTGTAGAGTATTGTGAATATTGTTTGGTAATATAAATAAAACATAGGAAACTTCATGCATTTTTGTGCTGTTACAGTACTACTGTGCGCTAAGTAATGCTTTTATAAAGTATCCATAACTTCATGAAAGCAAGTCCTGACTGATGGTGCCTTCCTCACGCTGAGGGTCTGATACTGCTCAAATAATTGTCTAAGCTTCCAGTGATCTTTCTGAGAATAGTATTGCACCTTGAATGTTTGTAGGTGCTTTTAAAAAAAAATCAAGAGTAAAATACCCTTAATACTGTTTCAGTATCATTTTTCCTGTTATGCAGAATTTGGTTGTCAGATTTTGTCCACGTGTTGTGCAAGAGTTTGGGATCTGACAATTTTATCCATAAAGCTACTAGGCCAATAAATACATTTTAAGATTTGCTGCCACCTGGCCTGCTACAGAATGTCCCAAAACAGTCAAACTGGTGACCTGCACATGTATTTTGATACTGGGAGTGGATGTAAATGTGTGTGCATGTGTGGCCTTTTTCTAAGGGATTTCTGAAAAAATCAGATTAAATTCTTATTCCTTACTATGAAGACAGGTCAGTGATTTGAGAATTCCTCCTTTTCTTGAAAATTCAAGTCATTAAACTGCAGAGCCAAGGCTGTTGAATTTCTGGCAAAAGTATCTGTTAGGTGATAAAGTGGGAATTTAGGACAATAGTGAAGAATCCTCTTCATTTCTCTATAGCACACTTTTAATTTTTTGTTCCTGCCGACTGTCATTCTATGCTATCTTCCCAAGTCAAGCAAAGAGGCAGGAAGGGATGGATGGATGGATGATGTACTATCATCTTTATTTGTGGCACTGACTTGAGTCTCTTCACATTAATCATTTTATACCTGCCTATCAGATGTGTACCCCAAATTGTTTTTTGCACATTCAGCTAAAAGTAGTCTTGATAAATTATAGTTATTCTGCTTTTTACTGTAAATGCAAAACAGACTTTATAAACTTCTCCATATAAAATCAGATCCAGTGTACTTCTCCCATTTTACCATGTATTTGTATGTACTTTCTGCCACCCAGTACTCTACTTCGGCAACTCAGTATCTTGCTTATTTGTTCTTCCATATTCTTCCATTACTGTTTTCCCGTTTCCACAACAGCATTGTCAGTATTCACCCTCCACTTGTCCTCCTCTGTGCAGGAAGCTTGCTGAGGAGTGGAGAGTGCTTGGCGTCATTCTGAGAGCATTCAGAAGGTTCCAGGTTGGTTTTGTGGGAACCTCATATTTTGTTTAAGTGTTCAACATACTGGATGCAAAATGATCAGAGAAAGACTAAAATTCCCCTAACAGTTTAGGGAAGAGTTTTCTGGTAACAGTCCTGGGAAAGTGGAACAGATAAATCTGAAAAGAAGGACAGTGAGGCTTTTTGTTTTGGTTTGTTCTTCCTGTTATCTCTTCCGTAAGCTTGGAATGGACAATCAGGTTTCTTTCCTTTAAAATTTACTTCCTTGTCAGGGCAAAGATGGGACTTGCAACTCCACCATGGGGAGAATGCTTACCTCTTGTACTCTCAAGTGGGGTATGTGCTCGAAGTGTTAGTTTCTTGCACACCACAGTGTCACAAAAATACAACACAACATTTCCTAATGGGGAGTCATGCATGTAAATCCTGTTGGCACAGCAAGCACTCTTTGCTTTTTCCAAAGTTGGTTGTTTTCAAAGTGCCTTTTCTTCTTACCCAATGCAGTGTTTTAAAAAACCAAACCCTGCAATTTTAGTTGAGATCCATCTTCTTCAGTTCAGTAAGCTGGCTTAAATGCCCTAATGTGAATTCACACATCAGTAGCATTGTTGTACGCAATATATGTGACAGAGATGTCATTCTGTGCTCTGAGTCCATCTCTGATAATGGTCCTGAGAGAATAAGCAGTTCATTGGGATGTTTGCCATTAGAGCACGTTGGGAGGGTTCACAGGAGATGCACAGTGTAATGGACTGTTTGCCATGTGTGTAATAGCTCCCCTCCAAAATAAGAGTACTTCTACAGTGCAAGTAAGGACACTTTCAGGCTGCCTTTTTGACACTTTCCTGCTGTGCCCAAAATACTCCATTAGTTTTCTGGAATGTGTCTATCATACACCTGTGTGATCTGCATGGAAAGCAGTACGATGTGTCCAGAGAAATAGAGAAGCTGTATAGCCCTGAATTTAAGTTCCGTAACTATGCAGAAAAGCATAATAAAGCTATTAAAATTCTTTAGTCATTCAGGGCTGCTTTATTTTGAGAAATTTTATTAATTACTTCTATCTTTTTAATTTCTGAAAATGCATTTTGAAAATACTTTAATTTTTGTGATCATACTAATTATGCAGACTTACAATTTCATGTTTTCTGATTATTTTAAAAATATTCTACTCTTTATAATATTTTATCCTGTTTTCATAGCACACAAATTTAATCAAGTGTGCATCAGTTAAAAAAAGCTTGAAGCAGTCCAGCACTCTACAAAACGGGCCTTTGTAGCACCTGAATATGCTGCTATATAACAGCAAGTGTTTGGCAAGCTATATTACTGTATTATGTATCATTAATTATACATTATCGTGGAAACTAAATGTTGATAAATAATAGTTGAACTTTAAGGAATAACTCATTTGGTAGCAGTCTTTTTAATTGCTAAATGAGACAACATGATCAGCCTTTGTAGAAATTTAGTTAATGTCTAGAGTGAAGTTAAGAAATGCATCAGCTTGGACTGTGGGCTGGTTACAAATTCTTAGCTTGTGTCAGCTTCCAGCACGTTTCATGGTAGGTGGGTTTGGCATACATCAAGAATTCATGAAGAGCTTAAATTTAGTGTATTTTAGAGATATATTCACTCTAGTTTTATGCTGAATAGTAACTCAAAATATAAGTGCCCCTGAGAAGGGAGTTTAGTCATCAGAGATGGTCAACCAGACCCCACCCGCAGTATCATATTTTCTTTATAATAATTACTTCAGGATTAAATCTAAATATTTTGACTTAGAAGCCAAATGCATATAATGGAAAATATCCATGAATTATTTAATCTTAAAAAAAAAAAGGGCAACCCAACTTTCAGGCCTTCTGCTGGGAAGACTAGAATTTGAAAGTTAGCGGCAGAGAATGATGCTCATAAAATTACAGTTTTTAACTGTAGAAAGACATTTTTATACTGAGATGAAACACTTAACTTTGCTATGATGAGACTATATTTTCAACATCTCATTAAAGTTTATTCTGTACTTTCATGCAGTTACTGTGTAACTGTGTAGCCTCCAGTGAGTTGTAAATTTCAGCTTTTCTTAGGAGATTCTAACTTTACTGTTCATTAACTATGGTTTATCTTTTGGATCACATTATACGTTAATGAAGTGAAGTCCCACATGTGTAATAGATAATCCATTCAGAATTTCCATCATTACATTGCAGTGTTTACTGCTCATTCTGTGACTCCGGAAGCAGAGAGTCTGTGATACACAGATGTGACTTCATCTTCTTAAAATGAGTGTTTTGAAGGCTTTCATTCTGAAATCTATTTTAAAAAATTGATTTATACTTTTGAAACATTAGTTCACATTCCTTTATGCTTTTGGATAGAACAAATAAAGTTTGATGGGAAATAAGTTTCTTTCAACACATTTTACCAGCTGCTCAATGCACAATATTAGAATCATAGAATGGTTTGGGTTGGAATGGACCTTAAAGATCATGTAGTTCCAACCCATCTGCCATGGGCAGGGACACCTTCCACTAGACCAGGTTGATCAGAGCTCACTTCAGCCTGGCCTTGAACACTTTCAGGGATGGGACATCCACAACTTCTCCAGGCAAACTGTTCCAGTGCTTCACCACCCTCTGAGTAAAGAATTTCTTCTTGATATCGAATCTAAACGTGCCCTCCTTCAGTTGAAAGCCATTCCCCCTTGTCCTGTCACTATTTGCCAGTATATAAAGTCCCCTTTCCTCCTTTTTATAAGCCTCCTTAAAGGTACTGGAAGGCCACAATGAGGTCTCCTCAAAGCCTTCTCTTCTTCAGGTTGAACAGCCACAGGTCTCTCAGCCTGTCTTTGTAGGAGATGTGCTCCTGCCCTCTGATGGTCTTCATGGACCATTATTGTCTCTGATGAAACTTCTAAGCTTTTGATGGATGCAGTTTTCAGGTTGTAAGAAGAAATTCTGGTTAGGGGCACCAAAGGATTTCTCACAGGTGCCCAAATGATACTTTCACTAACTAGACCCGGGACCTGACATGTCCTGCTGCATATACTGCAAGCTGTAGTAAAGGAGGGGGACAGGTCCTGAGTGTATAGTCTGTGTAATAAAGAGGCTGAGGTCTGTTTTCTCTCTGTAAATGTGTACTTTTCTAAAGATGAAATTACTCCAAATGTATGGTATCTTGTTATTATTTTCTCCTACAAACTGGCTTAATTTGAAGTATTTTGTCTGTTTCTGCTAAAGCTGAAATTGGGTCCTGTCACTGGTTTGCTTTTGTGATAAAAATCTTAAACTTCTATAATTATTTGTCTTCCTTGGTATAGTTTATACTGAGGGGTGAACATTCCAATATTTTCCGTAAGGACTTTAAAGGAAGATTATTAAGAAACTTGGGTAGGTAATTTCTGTGAAGAATCTCTTCCTCCTAAGAGCAAGAGCAATCTTCTCCTTTGCTATGAAAAGTATGTGAGGTTTGTAAGGGTTGTCTGTAGTGTGCTAATATGGAGGGGTACTTTTTCTCTCCTATGCTCAAGTTACAATATGCTAAGCAAATATTTATTAACAGACCTTTCAGAGGCTGTGCAATGTCAACAACTGCACTCGACACATCCTGGGTAACTAGTAAGCTTAGTTGCTTCCTGCCTCTCTCACAAATACCACCTTAGTTGCCTCATTGTATCCTAACACCATACATTAGCTCTTTGCCTCCACTCCCAACAAATAAACTGTAATTATAGATACTGATATTCATAATCTGCTTCTTGTCTCTAATTCTTTCCCTGTGTCTCTGGGAATTTTTTTTAGCACTTAAACAGCCACAGCACCATCTTGTAGTTAGGCTTCACAGAAGCACAGAACACACTGGGTTGGAAGAGACCCACAAAGATCATCGAGTCCTACTCCTGGCCCTGCACAGAACATCCCCAAGTGTCACACCATGTACCCGACAGCATTGTCCAAACGCTTCTTGAACTCTTGTCAGGCTTGGTGCTGTGATTGCTTCTCTGGGGAGCCTGTTCCAGTGCCCAGCCACCCTCTAGGGGAAGAACCTTTTTCTAATATCCAAACTAAACCTCCCCTTACACAACTGCAGGCCATTCCCTTGGGTCCTGTCACTGGTCACCAGAGAGAAGAGATCAGTGCCTCCCCCTCCTCTTCCCCTCACAAGGAAGCTGTAGACTGACGTGAGGTCTCCCCTCAGTCTCCTCTTTGCCGGGTTGAACAGACCAAGTGACTTGGGGCTGTGTTAGTTGCTGCTGGGTTTTGGCTAATCGTATAACAAATTATTGTAGAGGTTTTTGCTTCTCTGCCCTGGCATTTCACACCAGTGCAACAATTTATTTGTAATTATCTCTTTACCATGGTTTAATCCAGTGCTTCTTCTCTAATGAGAATGACCTTTCTTTTATGGAGCCTTACTTCCTTACCTGTCTTTTGTAGTCCCTTGCAGTCTTGGTGTGCGTTGCCTGGCTATTTTGCAAGCTCTCTCAACTGCAGAGGTTTTAAATAACCAGAGTAACTGGGGAGATGCTTGCTTATGTTTTCCGGAATTTTTTAATTTTTAGGGAGTCGTTGCAGTGTCATTCTATGTTTCTGTCACTATTTCTGTTAGCTTATTTGTAGACCCTGGTAAGATGGGTACTGCAATGTGCACCTGTTCCTCTAAATCTTTCTCCTCTTTTGAATCTTGTCCTTTCTTGAAAATGCAGGGTGAGAAGGGGTGAGAGAAAGAAGATCTGCCAAAGGAATTTCTCTTTCAGTGTTGTATTTCACTTTCGAGTTACCTTTGTCGCTGTAAGATCATGTGCCGAAGTCTTGGCAATGCAAAAGCTAGAAGTTGTTAAGAATATACTTGGGAGTGGGGGTGACCATTCAGCTTGTCTGCAGCTGCCTCCGCAGTGTCCTTGAACAAGAGGGCTTAGGAGTAGGCTGAATGGATTGTCTTGCAGATAGCAGCCCACTCCTGACTTCCAAGGGTTCTCAAACACAGCTGAGAGTGGGTCGGGATTTACTGGGTGGAAATAATGCGGATGGGAAACATTAGACTGGATGATATATTCATTTTGCAGTGACTGTCTATCCAGCAGAGTAGTGGAGTGAGGAATCACTGCTGCCAGGTACCTTGATGACATGGTCCCTGCCCTGCAACGGTGGGGCATTTAGACACCATTACTCCATGGCAGACACAATTACTTAGCAGCAATAGGAGAGCAGGAAAACTGTTTTTCTCTGCTTTTCCATTCTCTGATTTCCTGAGTATCAAGTGGTGGGCAGCAGGTTGTTGCCAAGCAGGAAGGAGCTTGCATCTGCACACATAGTGGAGGCCCTGCCATGTCCTTTGGCCAAGTGCCATGCCATACCTCAACCGCGCCTTTGCTGATCTGCCCAAAACTAAGAATGGGCTTCAGGCATAAGTAATGTGGCTATGTTTATTCTGGAAGATCTCAGCTGTTATGCTGTAGCCATATCTATATCTATGGTTCTGGATATTTGAGTGCTGTGGCAGATAATGACTTATTTGCATGCAGTTTTTGTGTGACAGCGTGAGCTCTGTTGATCCCTTTTCCCCGGGGGTGCTTTTATGCAGCTATGCTACTGACACTCATGAGTGCTTTATGTTGGTTCTTTTATGTAGTGTTTTTTTGTAGTGCTTTCTTTAGTTTTTGAAAGTGATTAAACCCTTTGTACATTAATATCTCCTTTATGTTTCTGACATAGTACAGCTAGCTAGCTTTTTTTTTCCTGCTTTCTCTTAAGGCACTTTGATCATCGGGACTAGTCTGGCACCTCCTTCTTGTAGGGAGATTGCTTTAAGAAATCCTTTACCATTTTTGCTGTTCTTGGTTGCATCATTCTTGACTCCTCTGAGCTGTCTTCAGAGTAATTAACTGACTCTGCACAGATTTGCATTCTCTTGTAATTGAATTTAGACTTTTACATCCTGTTTATCATAGGTAAAGTTTAAAGACTTGTTTTTCCATTTTTGGATTATTTCTAGGTAAAGCTTTCTCCATCAAAAGCTTTACTGTTCTGCACACAGCCTCTGGTATGTAGGTAGTACAGATTCAAACTGGAAGCAGGCACCCACAATTCATATTTCACACTTCCTGAGTTGGTGTCCTAATTACCGGCAGAGACACAAAGGATGTGCGGGACTACAAACTCTGCCTTTGGCAGTGTTTTCTGAATACTGACCATAAGCCACTCATTTGTATTTAAATGCATGAATTTAGAGCTTAAATTCTTGAAAATTTTTATGGCCTGAAACTCATTATCACAGAGCTGCATAAGTACAGATGAGATTGAAAATGTCTCTGAGAATTTCTTTTAGGCAAGTTGAAGCTTCCTGGCATTTAAAGTGCTGCCCAGTACCTAATCTGTACATCGGATTCTCCTCCATTCACTGTGAGAGGATATAAGTATTATTTTTAAGCATTAGGATTTTTACTCCTCATATCTAAACACAGCATTGTTGAACTTCATAACACTGTGCTCCTGATCCCTGTGCAGCATAAAATGTCAGCAGTTTAAATATCCCTGTTTTACCAAGGCACTTTGAGGATAAAGTGTGCATTGCTGCAGAGATGGGGTAAAAGTACCCAGTTAAAATAATGAGTGGGTGAATGAGCTTAGTGCCTGCCTCAAAGGCTGGGTACCCAGCACAGCTAATGAAGACTCCAGTGTCATTCAGTTTGCTTCAGTGGCTGCTGAACAGTTCATTGCTTGCTGTGCTCTTTTCATCTTATTATATCTGAACAGTATAGACAATACTGAAGATGACTGAGGTAAACTTCAAGGTGATGCAAGTTACAGGTGTTGAGGTATTCCTGTGTGCATGGAGAGAAGTGGTGGAGCAGACACAGGAAAAACGGCTAAAGTGTATTTCGTTAATACACATTCTTTTTATATCACATGACATAACTCCAAAGAATGGCAGGAAAGCACTTTCAAATCATACTTTTTAAATTATCCAGAGCAGTAAGAGATAATGTTATGTTGGCACATATGTAGTCTGTATTTCTTTTAACCAAAAGATTCATTTTAAAATAAGTTGGTAATATAATTCAGGTTTTCTTTTAATACATAAATTACGTTGCTAAAACCAAGCAATTTATATTTTTAGTTTGCTGCTTCACTGGGATGTTTTATTCCTCAGCAAGACAAGCTTTTCCATGAGAGCTTATGCTACTAAGGAAAATTTTTAATTAAAATCATCATTATATTTTTTACTGGTACTGAATTTCTTGTCTTTGCCAATAGGACTGACATATGATGCTGAATGTAATGCTGTAGTACTATATAATACAATTTTTCACTGCATTCTTTACTGAAAGAATGGAATAAGTCACTGAAATTGAGAATTTTGAACCAATCCTGTTTACATGTGCAAGTAGGAAGAAATGATGCACCCTTCCCCCTTCATTGTTAAGTGGTAAATTGTTGCTATGGTGATCATTCTTTCCATCTCATCAGCTATAACCTGGTTTTCCACATCAACTGAATAGCTTCAAGCAATGCATGATCTTTGTTTTTTGTATATATCAGTTAATATTGTTTTGCTACATAGTTATTGTCTTGGGACTTAATGTCAGCATCAAGATTCAGTGAATGTAAGCAAGATAGTTCTAATGTTGTTGTACATAAATCTGTGCACTCATTAAAACAATCTTTGTGTAGCTGCCAAGAACTTTTAAGTAGATTTATTAAAGGGAGCTTATTTTGGTGTGTACAGTTGATTATTTTCCTTCCATTATTTCAAAGTCTGTAAGCTTTTGTAGTAAATACGTGGAAAACTTGGTAAATCTCTGAATAATGTCTCAGTTAAGCAATATGTTGTTTGTTATCTAAGGTGATGGAAACAGGATAGTTGTAGTAAAATTTCAGAGAACAGTTGTGTTTTCTTGCAGTGAGAACTGGTACATATGGGTTAAATGCAGAGACATGCCTGCACTGTGGTGAGAGTAAGCCAGGTGACCTGTTGCAGAGTCACCAAAGGTAAAAACGGATGACTATGGTCTGCATGGGGTCCTATGCATGTATACCACAGATTTGTGTCGAGAGAAAGGGCAGAATGAGCATGTGGGCCATCACAATACTGCTTTGAAGCCACATGTGCCTTCTCTTACCACCACCACCAGGTTTTTCGGGAAATGGGCCAGGTGTTCTGGCAAGCTTTTCAGACTTAAGTAGGACACTGGTGTATAGAATGATAAGCATGAATTTTAGAATAACCTCTTTGAACTTAAGTTAATGCTTCTAAAAGACTGTTTGTCTAAACTTACTTATGTATTGTTCATTAGTCAGTCTTTCCTTTTCTTCTAAGATGTCAAGTCTTTAAAAATGTAAACATATCGTGTCCTGCACTGCTGGACAGCATATGAACAACTCTTGTGTTTCTGATTTTACTCACATTCCAGTTTTTTGGGGTTTTTTTTTATGCAAAGTTTTTCCTCTACTTTTCATGTGCATTGCTCATGCCTCCTTTAAGTTGTGTGTCATGATCAATAAAGGAGCAAGATGATATTTTGTCTCAAATGAAATTTTACATTTATTACTGGATTTAAGGCCCACAAGAGGACCTGAACAACAGAGAAGTATTTGAGTATGTAATTTCATGTAAAAGGATTCTTAATTATCTTATATGAAAATGCAGGTAGAACCTTGGTTTCTCTGTTAGATGTCTTTTTGGGTTCTCTATAGGAAAGAGTGTTTTTCATATCTGAAAATACTGTGCTGCCATAGGCAAACTTCTATTAGATGTTCCTGACCTGTATTTGCAGTGGGGGATATTTTGCTAAATAATGTTGAAGATCATCTCTCAGTAGATCTGTCTCTTAAATGATATGGTGAGTTGTAGCATAAACATAAATGCACTGCCTGTGGAGGCAAACTACGAACTGGATTGATATTTCAAGTAAGAAGGATATCTGTGCACACTGTAAGTCTAGAGGATGGTATCTTGAATTACTGAATTGCTTAGATCTTTTGGAATTATTTACTGCATGACTCCCAAAGTATTAATCCTTTTGGCCAAAACACAGTTCACTAAGTAGCCCGAGAGAAAGTATGCCATGGAGGTGAGGAGTGCCGTATTTCCTTCCAGCTGCAGAGGATGAGAAGTAAGTTACTGAGAAAGCATATTGTACAGTTGCCTGAGCCAAAACAGCCATTACAGGGTTCTTGTAGTAATTGTTTTGGTTTGCCTGACTTAATGAAGTAGTATGGTCTTTTAGTTTGTGAATCTGCTCATCTTCTTTTCATGAGCTAACTCATTCCTTAACTTGCCCTCACCAAATCTGTATAACAGTACAAACTGAGCACCTGCGAAAGAATATACCCTATGAGGTACAAAGTCCTTGCACATATTTCACAATCATACAGATAGACCACAGAAAGACTTTGTTGTCATGTACTGATCCTTTTTTTTTTTTGTTGGCAGAGAGATACAAACAAATCCAGCATTTGGAACAAAAACTGGTGAAAGAGAAGCAGCTGCTCTGTGTTTTGTTGTTGCATTTTCCTGGGTAATGTTTCCTGCAAAACCAGAAATAATTCTTCTCTGAACAGGAGCTGTATAACCCAAGACTCAATAGCCCCCAGAGCCAAAAAAATAGCTGAGTATTCTTTGTGCCAAGCCTTTTTTTTTGCTTAAGCATCTCACTTCCGTATTTCTTTCTTGAAGCCTGTGGTTTCAAGTATGTTTTAGCCTGCAGTACCAGGAACCAGTACCAGGAGTCAGCTGCAAACATGAGACACGGACTGATCCGAGTGCAGGAATGACTGACTGAGGCTGGGGGAAGAGAAGATGGTTCCTTTCAGCTGTGCTTTTCCTTAGATTTAAGCGTACATGCAACTATATCCTTGTTTTACCTGATTTTTTTTCTTACACAGTCCCTTAAAGGGATCTAGTGTGTTCCTTTGTTGTATGAGTGTAATCTGGAATTTGATGACCTGGAAAAAATGTATTCAGGCAAAATGCCAGCCAGAGAAGAGAATCCTCTGAACAGTAGGGCCGTGCACATGGGACCTAATATTTCTTTCTGTATTATTTCCCTTTATAGCAGAAGCAGGGGGTGTTTTAATGCTTCAGTTTATTTCTGAAACCATGTACACATTTTTATACTATAAGATTAGTTCAATAAAAAATATAATTTAAAATCAAAACAAACGCACATTTGCCACATTAAAGGCCATAAGATAACTGTTCTTCATTCTACTCGAATTGTGAAAGTGTGTGCAGTTTGCCCTGCTTAATCTTGGTAAATTCTATTTGTTTTCTGTAACCAATATTCTGTTTATTTTGCCATTCATTAATTCAAATTCAGATTCTCATAGATACAGTGGTAAATAGACTGTGGCTATGATACATAAAGACTATTACTTCTAATCTATTTCTTGATGGTATTGAAATAGATTAAAAATACAGCTACAATAGTAAACAAGTTCCATATATTAATTTAATATCTGTTTTAAAAAAGTATAGATTTTAAAAAATTACCATTTTGATTATCTTAAGGATCAATGTGCTGGCAAGGAGACAGTGTTCACTGGTATAAGGAAAGATAGACAAAGAATCTATTGATGCTTGACAGAGAAGTCTGTTTCTATAGGTTGAAATGTATAGCTTCAAAAATAGTTTAATCTAGAAATTTTGGTGTTTAAAAAAAAGAGGCAAACACCAACCCAAAATAAAAAACAACCACCGCCCAAAAAAAACCCCAAACACATACAAAAACTTCTTTCCCTCTGGACCCTTGTCAGGAATTGAATTTTGTCTTCTACCGTAAGTGTCAAGGATGCAGTGTTTTGTCTGAGTGGATGTAGTTCAACTCCAGAACTCAGAGACTCTCCTTAATGCTTTTCTTGCTGCCGTAATTCACAAGGATAAAGACAAAAATGGCCCATATCAAAGATGATGTGGGTACCAAGGAATTTTCTAAGCTCTATTATTTATTTTTTAGATTTATTGGTAAAATTTATCTGAGGCTACGTTTTTCTGATTTTCAGTTTTTTTCTTCACTTTGACTCAGTTTCTCTCTCAAATACTTCAGTTTCTGCTGTTTGTCACTATGAGTAGCAGTTAGCTGCTTTCACAGTTTAATTGTTGCTGAGTGTGTTTTATTTCCTTACTAACCTGTTTGTCTTCTTGCCTTTTAACATACCTGATCTCTGACACTGTTAAGAGGCAATACCATTGTTCAGGGAACTTGCTTAAACAACAAATGCTTTGTTCCTTTTAAGCGCTCTGAAAAAATGTCATCTGAAGGATAACATAGAGAAAAATTGTCAGACCTTTCATAAATATTTTTTATCTGAGTGGTACTGCTTCTGTATCCCACAGCCTTTCATCACAGCAAATTATGAGAGAGAAACATGGATTTGCTCCGTACAAAAAGTATTATAATAAGGGAAAGAAAATAAGTGTTTTAATTAAAAAAAAAATCTGACTTGGAGTACATAAATCAACAGACAACACCAGTGCAGAGATTGTTTTACACCACCAGTGCAGAGATTTTTTTTCTTTAGTTAATTATTTTTTAGCTGCGTAAAATTTCCTATATGTGAAATATTCTGGATTAACCATGTGCAGTTCCCTCATGCACTTTGAGAATAACAGTGCCTTTTCCTAGAGTGTTTTGAAAGTGCTTAATGCAGAGAAGGCAGTTGGCTTCATGGATTTACTCAAACTAACTGTTACATTTTACAATGAAAACAAACCTTACTCTGAAATAATTTTCAGGTGTAGAAAAAAAGACCATTGAAGAAAATAGAAGGATAGCATTAGTACTGATTATTAGGCATTATGCCATGTTAATTGATCCAAATAACATACATTTTTTCTTCAATTTAATTCAAGGACAGATGGATACCAAATATCTCTTTAAAAAAAATTAAATAAGTAAGGATATTTAAGTTTCTGGATTCCAAAGTTCACCTTGTCAAAGCTTTTAAAGCTTGTGTTAGATGTAATTCATACTCTTTAATTCAGATATATTGTAGGAGGAAAAGTAATTAGCTGGAGGTGGACTCTTCTTTGCTTAATTATCCTATCTCCAACAGGGCTAAATTCAGCTCTCACATACACTGGCAAAAATGTCATTCAGACAGCAGCAACATTGCAGTGCATCATGCTCCAGTCTCACCAGATGGCATTTCTTCTTCAGGTGTGTGTCACTGTAGGCATGTATACACCTCAGACAGGTTAGACAATGGGAGCTGTTTAGTTTGTTTTTAATAGCAGCATATTTTCTGGACTTACACCCGGCTTAGCCCTTTTACACTTCCATGTAGGATAGCAAAGTACAAGATGTATAAAGCTTCCAAGTAGAAGGAAAGCATAGAAGGAGCCTTATTTCCCTCTCCCTGTAAGTGAGAGAATGTGGTAAATACTGAAAATACTTGTTATCAACTCCAACATTCCCAAAACCTTCCAGAACATACAGAATTCTGACTCTGCCCTGATCTATTATTCCCTGATTCTGATGCCCCCAGCTAGATAATCCTAAACTTTAAATTTAGTCCACCTTTCAGCTAACATATACTTCCTCCATGAGATAAAAAAGTTGTCAGTTCTTCTGCTAGGGAAACTGCATGTTCAGATGTTTCATATGTCTGCCCTTATCTGCTCTTAATTCACTGTATTTGAGGTTGATGACTGAAACTCTGTCTTCTGCAGCGGCTCATGGCCTCATCAAACCTTAAGCAAGCTCCAGCATTTCTATTGCAAGCAATTACTGTCCATTAAGTACACCACTGAGAGGACTAATACCTGACTACCAGAGCAAAATGTCACAGAATAATAAAGCGTTAGCAACATACTGATGCTCTTACACCCTGCTGAGGTATAAAAATTTCAGAATGACAGCACCACTGATGCTCCCAACATGGACATCAGTAGCTGTAGTTACTGCAGCATAAGTCTCATTATTGATCCCAGTTACAGGGAGATAGATCCACTTAATCTGGTCCATCACTGAATCTGACATAGCAGCTAGCCCAAATAAAAATTGTAATACCAAGCACACGTTATATTTGTACAATGTTCCTGGAAGAGGTTTGGTTCTCTGGTCTCTGCCCTCCCCACTGAACAGGGAGCTCTTCCCCTGTGCTAAGTTTTCTACCCAACCCCAGCTTATTTGGCATCTTATGAGAGTGTCTTGTGAGTGTTTCTCAGGATTGACTGAAAGTGGGCAAATCAGCTGTCAACTGCTGTCTCACTTTTTTCAGGTACTGTCTTTTGAGAATTAGTATGCACCAATGAGAGGCAATAGTCTTACCCTGTCCCTGAGGCTTTACCATTGAGAAATGCGTGTGTGGAAGAACTGGGTCTCATGGCACATCATTAATAAGTGCAGAGATTCAGAAGACTGAGGCATACCTGGATGATTAACATCAGGGAACTCATGTCACCTTCTTATTCATGCAGGGTCATCTTCCACATGAATGGGTGACTGCTAGATTCAGTGAAAACAGTGTAGTAGGTACCAGCCAAAGAGATGAGACTTGTAGAGCGAGGTAATAAGAAAGAGCTTGAATATTTTTATAGTGACTCCAGTTGAGCCTCCTAAGTGGTGTTAGAGGCATTCTGACAAGCAGAAGCCCATCTAAGGACAAGGATCCCAAATAGCTTGACCTTTCTGTGTGGAAACTGTACTTCTGCTTTGCTACAGTTTTTTGGCTGACTATCTTGCAGGCAAGAAATCATAATTTCTTGTAGAGTGGGATGACACCTAATTCACATGACAGCAAAGAGCTCAATTTTGGTGAAACAAAAGGGTCCAGCATTAGCCAAGTAACTTTGCAGGAAGAAATGGACACATTGGATATCCTGACCATTTATCATATAGCTGTGTAGCTTCAGGTGCTCTGGAGGAAGTGGGACCTTTTTAGAGGAGCAGCATGGAGATTTGGTAGTGTAGACTCAGTAAAAGGACTGGGATCTCTTACCCTGGGCAGTGGAGGACCAACACACATGCTCCCTAGCATAGACTGTATAATTGCCAAAACAATTGTCCGAACATTGCAAACAGAGTCTTATGACAGATGTTTCTGGGTTGCTGCTGTGGGAGTCAGCCTTCCTTTTTCTTTGGCACAATTCTTGTTTCTGGGGCAACCTGATAGATTTAACAAGAAAGCAAGTAACTCTTTTTCACCAACACTAGAAAATACAGTCTCTCAGACTCTGTTTTGCCCTGTTCCCTCAAGATTAATTGATAGGATCTCAGATGACTGGTTCTTCAAATGCTTTTTTCTTGACTAATCCATTCAGTTTCAGTTTTCCATGCCAGAGACAGTTTTACTTCTTTTCGTTCTCCAAAGACTTTTTTTCTCTGTGAAGTCTTTTTCAAACAAAATTGACCTTCTTGTTTCATATAAGATCTATAGATGAGGGTCCTGCTTTCTTGGCACTGGAAACTGTGTGTTTTCTCAAGGTAAATAAGAAAGGCAATTTCTTTCTTCTCCGAAAAAAATCTAAAGTTCTCCTTACGCTCTCTCACTTGTAGGCTGGTAATATTTGATTCTATCATACCATGTTTAAAGTGTAAGACTAATGCATTGTTTCTGGCATTTTTACAGAGATATAGTGCATGATATACCTGAAATTATCAATAAAGGATGCTGCATCTGGAACTTTGCCATGATGCTCTCACTGTCTATAAAACATATGATGTGTTTAAAATAAGGAACTCCTGGTTTTGCCCAGTCAGCTAGGTGGTAAGAGAGTTATATGGTGCAGTGATACATGGTGTGACCTGTATGTTTCTGTCCAGATATTATGGAATTGAACAGCACTGCCATTTGAATTGCTATTCAAACCTGTTACCCAGGAGTAAAGGATACTGGTTTTCTCTGCAGTAAGGGCTTTTCTGACAAACTTACAGAGAGGCTGAGTTTCTGCACGTATAAACTCCGATCAAAGTGCATGAAGATCCTAGACCTGAGAACTCCTAAAAGCTTTCTTTCTATGTCTGCCCGTTCTCTGGAATGGCAAGCTTGATTGTCAGGTAGAAATCTAGCTCCTATACTGACCGTTCAAAAAGAGGTCATTTTGTATCTTATTTTCTCAGTATTTGAATACTGAAAACAGGGCTTTGCTACTAGACAGGTCAACCATTCAAGCAAAAGTAGTTTGCAAGATTTTGTAGCTAGACTCTCTTGCATAAGTGGTAGAAAAAGAAACTGCCAAAAGCAAATTTCAACCTGTGCTGGAGGATCTCCACATAATTTCTTGCAAACTAACCCATTGCAATACTTCAGCAAGTCTTCTAAGCACTGGAGCTTGTAGCAAAAGTTTGGTTCATTTTAGCAGGACTTTCACTGCACATCTGTCTCATGGAGAGTGAAAATTTTATTTATTTAATAGGATTGCAGAGTAAGTCTTTACTTGTTACCAGATGACTTTGCCTTTCCAGTGAGAACTCATATTCCATGTGCATCCACTTGCTGCTGGAGCACACTTGTGCCAGAGCAGCAAGATTGCTTCATGGAACAGACCCTCACGTTTTGTTAAGTAGTGTCAGCTAAGCATAATATGAGGTCGTATTCCATGTTCAGTAGACAGACACTATATCAATATATCAAGCTGGAATTCTGTCATTTGTTGAGGGAGAGATTTTTGTTATTATTATTTTGCTAATTATATAAAACGGGTTAATCTTTGAATTGCCTTGCAATGATCATCTTGAATTATCAAATTCTCCAAGAAAGCACGTGTTCATTTTCCCTGCCCTTCCAGTGGCTCTTCAAGTATGTCCTGCATTCCTCTCTTAAGCCCCCAGCAATGCAGGCTTCAGCAGAAGAACTGAGGCATGACTGAAGCCTTCCCAGTTGATGACCTTCATATTTCCCCATGGGATTCATAAAATAAGACTCATATTCAGGTGAAGGTGGATCAGTACAGACTCTAGAAAGGACCATGTTGGTATACAACCTGACAAAATAAGTTGTTGTTTGGGTGGTTTAGCTTAGGGGAAAAAAGGCTCCAGAAAAATCTTGGAGCAGCTTTCCAGTACCCAGAAGGGGCCTACAGGAAAGGTGGGGAGGAACTCTTTTATCAGTGAGTATAGTGATAAGACAGAGGGTTTTAAACTGGAGATTTACATAGGGTATTTTTAGGGTAGATTTAGATTAGGTATTAGAAAGAAATTCTTTACTATGAGGGTGGTCAGATGATGGAACAGGTGACTCAGAGAAGTTACGGATGCCCCATCCCTGGAAGTGTCCAAGGCCAGACTGGATGGGGCTTTGAGCAACCTGGTCTGGTGGAAGGTGCCCCTGGCCATGGCAGGGGAGTTGAAGCTGGATGATTTTTAAGGTCCCTTCCAATGCAAACCACTCTGTGATTCTGTGATCCTAGGATAATTCATCCAGCCCACAGGGTTATTCCAGGACACTGGTTTCCCAGGATTTATCAGCCCTTTCCCTGCCAAGATGCATGCCCTTGACATGGTGAGGCTCCTTTAATGTCCTCAAGAGAAATAGCAGGTGCAAATATTTTCCTGTCAGTCCCTGGTGTTCAGACCCTTGCAGTTACCACTGGCTGTCAGCAGCATGAATTGCTGTGGTAGCAGCACTTACTCCTGTAGTGTTATTTATTGAAGACATGACGAGTGCAGGACTTAGATGGGTGTGTATTTAGTCATGCCCAGCACTTCTGGAAAGCACTGCCGTGGGCATGCAGCACCATTATTCAGTGCAAATAGAGCAGATCCGGTGCTTCTGGCAAGCTGTGGTAGCCCTGCTATGCAAAAGGGAGCAACATGTGGCCCTTCTCTGATACACTTAAAAGCTCAAATACCTGCAGTTTAGAAAGGAGACTCATTTTTGAGGCTCAGGAATTGCTTGCCAGTCCTGATCTCAAGCACCGAATCTAAAGATTGGGCCTCAGTAGGAACAGCTTTTTGGTGGGAGAGGGAGCACATGGTATTGCATAATAGAAGATTCTTGTCTTACCAGCTGTTCCAGTATCCCAGTCGTGAGTGTCACTAAAACCCATCAACCTTTAGATAGTCTTGGAAAGTCTGATAAATCTGTGTTTGTGTGAAGAGAGAGCAAGGAGACATTAGGATGGATTATTTTGGGATTTGCTTTCTTTTTCGTGGCATGTGGTAGTGTTTACACTAGAATTCTGCTATTAGTGACTCAAAAAAGAAAATGCTTGCTTTTTAGAGGAGACTGGGAGAGAATGTCAGGGCTCCAGACAAGGCCTGTGGTAAGAAAAAAAAAAAAAGCAAATAGACCATGACCAGCTCTGTTCAGAGGGTCTAAAACAGTAGAATTTCATGAGTCTGCAGTAAGTTTTTGCTCTCATGAATGGTTTTTGTTCTCATGAATGGTTACTGCTAAATATGTAATATAACAATGCATCCTCAAGTTTACTGTGCAGATCTGCATGACTTCAGCTGAACAAAGCAGTCAAGGACTGCTCTAAGCAGGAACAAATATGCTGCTGTGAACTCTTAGCAGTCTCTGGATGCCACAAAAGCCTTCTGGGCATCTAGGCAAGGTCATCAGCCCTATGTGAACCAGAACAGAGCAACATTCTTGGGTTTTCAGTTTTTCTGGTAGCTGATAGGACATGGTGGTTGTTTATTCAAAGTGTGTGTTATTGGCACCATTATAGATAGCTACAGAGGGTAAACATATGCATAGATGTTCATTGGAGGGGGGTATTTGTATGAGAGATTATTTTAAAGCTGTTAACTGCATTTGTCATAAACTCAGGTTTTGCATTTCCTTCGTACTGGAGATAGCAAAACCTGTGAAATAGCTGTCAGCTGCCCTATGTCTGAAATGATCTGGTGTTATTTTGAATCTGCAGTGCTCTTTAGTTAAGAGGAATTACATGTTTACAGATGGAAGGATCATCAAAGTCTTTCCTCTGCTTGTTTAACCTGTTTGGTTTCTTGATGTTTAATATATAATATGAACAGCCTGATTCATATCTGTCAGCGTGGAGAAAAGGCCGATTACTTACTACAATCCCTACACTTGAGTACTTGTCTTTTGTGGAGAGCTTAGGCCCTTTTTAATTAAGCTGCTCAATTGTAATATATCAGTGTTTTCTGTTATTCAGGTATTTCTGTGAATTTTATAACAGTTATCTTTAAACAACTGAAAAAGGAAGAACTTATTCCAGTGTGGTCTGCTAGACATTTTTCTATCAATACTTTTTTTCTAGACATCTGGCACCTAATCAGGAAGCAGAAACGAACCATGCGAAGAAAGATAAGCCCAATTTAGTTTTGGCTCTAAGATTGCTAAAGATACAAAAAGTAAATTTAAACACACACAGTTAATGCCTTTAAAATGCTGAAAGTATTGAACTAGATTTTAATGCCCAAAGATTTTAAAAGGACTGTTAAAAAAACCCATAACATTGCCACAGAGTATCTGAATTCATGGCAATATGTTTGTCGTTTAAATAGTTTAATTACACCACATTTTTTTTTCAGTAATAAGTGCATAAATACTACTATTATATCTCATGAAAAATTATTTTGTTTGGCACTATGTTCTAGACAGTATTTTCATTTTTTATTATTTTCTAGACAATTTTGTGCAATGCGCAAAGCTGTACTATGTTTAAACTTTATGGTCAGTGTATCCTTTCTGTTCTCATTTATTACAAAGATTTTAATTTCATAATATTACTTTGAGAAAATGTAAGCAGTAAATGTGTGTGCTACAGCTTTTGTAGTAGAGAAAGCCAAATAAGCACCAAGACACTAAGTGTGTAGTAAGGACTTTTTTCTTAGTATATTTTCCTCCCTCAAGCACAGTAATGAAGTCTTTGGATTCAGGTACTAAAACTGCAATATAGTAAGTTACAGGCTGCCTGAGTCACTTAGAAAAAGCATGAAGCATGCTCCTATAAGTACTTATGATTGGGGAGTTTATCTTGCACTTTCTGAAGCCAGTAAAACCCACAGAATTTTAACTAATTTTTCACATTTTCCCTCTGGTTTCCAGGAATGTAATTTCCATGCAACAAGTGTGCTGCAAGTTACATATATTTTGATGTTAAGAGCAATCAGATGCTGGTCTTATATTACACATATTACTCTCCAAAAGCTTTGGTATTCTTCGCTAAAATATCTCTTAACACTGTGGACTCCTTTTCCCCTGAAATTTTAAAAAAAATTTAATAAAACCACATGAACTTTGTATAAGGGAGAGATTAAGAAATGCGGACATTGTCATGGATGACATTTGACATCATTTTTCTGAGTAAGTTTACTGATTAATATAGCTTCCAAAAGTTTTCTAACTAGAGCTATTCTAACAAAAAAAAAATTAAATAATGACATTTGAGATAATATTTTCTGATTTATTTTATTTTTTAAAGTAATTTAAAGTGGTAAAAATCAGTAGAACACTGAAAAAGTTAATGTTTTGAATGAAAAAAACAGTCCATTCAAATACAAAAAAAAATTCCTAATTTCTTCTTGTAAGCTTTTCTTACTTTTCATCTAGCTGTATCCCTGGGATGATGTTACTGCTTTCTTATACTTAAGAGTGTACAATAGCTTCCAAATATTGGTGTTGATGATAACAGTCATACCCACCATTTTGTTTATTTGTCCCAGATGGAGAGCAGTTTTTTTTAAAAAATCTATGGTGGGGGGAAGTGCAATGCACTGAACATACCTTACAAATTGTCTGATCAAATGATCACAGTGGTCCATGTATTCCCATTTCCTTGAGTAGGATTGCCTTTGCTGTGCAGAATCATTACTACATGAAGTTCTTCTTTTTATGAAGCTTGTATGTTATGATGAAGGGAGGAGAAACATATTTATCTCCTTTTTGTTTTTCTTCACTTAACTATGTCATCAGGAGCAGATGAATCTCAAGTGTGTATCTTTTTTTGTGCTTCCAGCTAGACTCAGAAGCTCTCTTCAGCCAAACAATATAATTGGCTTTAGTGATTGGAGACAACAAATTGTTTGTAGCTATTCCCTTATCCCTTTCAAAAAAAAGCCCCTTCCTGTCTGCAGGAATTAATATTATGGGGTCAGGGAACTGGAAGAAAATATTGCTCACTAAGGAGGCTTGGTAAGAAAATAGGCTAGAATACAGTTTGTCCTATAAAGTGGGATAGATAAATACACATCAAGATTTACGTGACAGAAAAATACTGTCAGTGAATCACCATTGGCAAAAATGGGGCAAAATCCCCTAGAATAGTATAGGATACAAATTGTATTTTGTGCAGTGTGAATTTTCCCACAGGAAAACTTGCATTCTGCTTGAAGTGATGGTGCTGATCTTGCAGAAATTGAAGACTGTGCTGTCTTTAACACACAGTGAGGTGGGTGTCGATCTTTTTTCACGAGGTAACAAGCAGTAAGACAAGAGGAAACTACCTCAGGCTGTGATAGGGGAGGTTTAGATTGGATATTAAGAAAAATTCTTTCACCTAAAAGTTGCCAACCATTGGAACAGGCTGCTCAGGGAAGTGGTTGGGACACCATCCCTGGTGGTATTTAAAAGACTTGTAGATGTTGCACTCAGGAATGTGGTTTAGTGTCAGACTTGGAAGTACCTGGTTAATGGTTGGAGTTGATCTTAAATGTCTTTTCCAGCCTAAATGATTCAATGATTTCTGTGCCGGTGCTATAGTCAAGTAAATCAATATGAAAGCAAAACTCATTCATTCAAACTACTGACAGAGTGGTAGTTAAAATTGAGTACCATCACATGAAGAGCCAGCTCCTTTATGCAGGGGCAGAGTATCTGGCGTGCATATAAATAATGCTAGGCTAGTGGGACACCTAAAATTAAGCAGAGTACCATGTAAAGCAGCCTCTCTAGTGATGCTAACAGCAATTCAAAACAACTTTGTCAATTCAGATGTCTGAATGTGAGTCTTTTTTCAGATAGGTAAGCAAGAGTGAGGGCCTGAAAGACTAGGGAGATTGAAATAATTTATGTCAGTTGTTGAAAGTGGATTTTCAGCAATATATTCTTTTGAGGATGATGTCCTTCATTCACCTAAAATCTTTCTGAACTGCTGTGTGTATGGGATTAGTATTACAGAAATGAGTACCTTGGCACTCCTGAGTTGCTGAGCTGTTGTGGGTTTATTGATACAGACCCTAGAGGTCTAAAGGAGAATGCAAACAGTTTCTAAATCTTGGCATAAGAAGGCAGCTGATTCCCCAACAAGCACAGAGATTGGTGTTTGTCATATTTGTAAGCACAGCAGGGCAAGTTCGTGCTGACCACTGCAGGAGTCTGACATTTGTACAGTTCAGAGTTCCAAACGAGAAAAAGTTCCTTATTTTAATGGAGTAAGATGGGTGTCTCCAATGAGATGATCAGAGCCCTTATGTCAGCTGTCTAAAATATCTAATATAAACAGTCCCAAAATCAACTAATCTCACTTCCTGTAAACAAAAGACTGTGTAATTCTTTTCTCAGAAAATGGATTAAAGAGCAGTTTTATTACAGAGCTTAATAGCATTGCAAAGGCTTAGAAATGTCCCATCTTTTTCTCTGTAAAATACACCCGTAACATTTCAAGATTGACTGTGCCCAAGTTCAGCTTCTAATCATTGGACCAGTTATGTCTTTATCTGAAACACTTCTCTTCCCCATTATGTCTTCCCCATAATCCACTGTCAGATACCTGTATGTACACTTTGATAAGTGGCTTCTCAGTGTTTTTTTCAATAATGAGTAGACAGAAGGCTCAAGAAGCGTAAGTCAAAAAGCTTGCCTTTTTAGTTCCTTGGTTGTTTTGTGGTCCTGATACTTCTTTTTCCTTCTTGGGTCGTGGATGAGCTGGGCATTGTTCCCTTAGTGGTTTTTTGGATGCTGGATTATGTAGTACAGCAAAAACAAATTCCTTAGTTCATACTTTATTCCTGTCTCTACATGTATTAATTGCACATTAACCCTTCCTTTTGCCGCGGTGTGTGGGACTAGCCAGCAGGGTGTCACCTGCCTTTGTGCTACTTCCCATGACCATCTCCAATACTGGCTAGATTTTTGTTTCCCAGTGTTTTGTTTTGGTACACTTAAACACAGTTGGGTTTGGAGTTGCTATGATTGAACTTCATGTTGCAGTAAACTGTAGATTACAGTAACTTTAGGTTACAGTAAATTGTCCTTGGGGTTTTTCGGAATTCAGAAGTTGTGTAACTTGCCAGCTCTACCACAGTATGTTTTAGCTTGTATTGAGACATTGTAAAAGTGAAATATTAAACAACTCTGGAACAAAAAACTAACTCTTAAGGTAAAATGCACGTCAACCATTTTCTTTGATGTCTTCTGCATTAAGCTTTGAAATGTGTCAGAGTTAGCTTTTAGTCCATTTTGATGTACTTTATTAATTCCGTGTAATTTATGCTGTTGTTTAAATACATTGCCATAGGGTACAAAATCAGAAACATTAAAAAAATAGTCCAAGTATGTTAAATCAAGGCAAACAAGATAAGGTACAGGACCCATAATCTTTACATGTGTATGTAATGTTTGGCAAAATTCTTTGTTAAAGTATGGTGTCTGGCACAATACACTGTTAGCCTATAAATCTCTGTGGAAGTAGACCAAATTTATTTATGCTGTTATTTATGCCTAAAACTGACATCTGGCTTACCAGTCATTAGCCCCAGGTTATTTTTTCAAGTACTGAAATCAGGTTGGCTGTTTGCCAAGTGTAAGGAATTTCCTCAGTTTTTCAGGAGTTGTTAACTAAAGGTTAGTATTTTTTAAGTTCTTCTAATGTAAGGACTGAAAAATATGAGAAATTAATTGAGGCTGGGAAGGAGGAGTTTTCAGAAGCAAAATCCATTAGGCAAGATGATACAGATCGGCGTGCCGGCAGTGTTTGCATAATAGACCTGCTCATGCTTTACTACTTCAGCCTTCCCTGGTAGTACCAAGCTAGTCCAGTTACTGAGTGAAGTCAGTTCATAAAGAA
Organism: Eulacestoma nigropectus; assembly: GCA_013397775.1. Lineage (NCBI taxonomy): Eukaryota > Metazoa > Chordata > Aves > Passeriformes > Eulacestoma > Eulacestoma nigropectus. The sequence goes on from VZTE01003717.1 coordinate 785,422, forward strand.
GTGGCTGCTTGAGATTAAAATTCAGTAAAGCACAAAGGAGATTGATAAAGTAAAGTTTAGTTGAGGGCATACGTCTCATTTTGTTATTCAATCTTTAGTTTAGGATCACTTTAAGTTTCTTACTGACATGAAACTCTTTTATTCCATTATCTATGTCAGTCTTTTTCCTCCTTCTGTTTCTCTCAGAGACTCCCATTTCTTGCTGGTATTCAATGACCTACCCTCACTTGTAAGCTATTACAGCAATGAGTTGCTGAGGGTTAAGAAGCCGAGAGTTCTTAGACAGCTCTACACAGTCATGCATGTATGTATTTTCAGTTCTACCATAGCAGAATATTGGTTTTCACCCAGTATTATCACTGAAAGAAGCCGAGAAGGGTGACTAGCACACTTGATAAATACCAGTCTCTCACTTGCAGTGTTAAAAAATGCATAGATGTTCTATATATATTGAGCATTCATTACTGATATATAATATCAGAAGAATATGGAAATAAAATGAGGGCAAGGAAGAAATTTGTCTACCAAAGAACTTTGCTTATTTTTCTCTTTCTCTCTAACTCCTTTTACCTGAAAATGCTGTGGATCTCTCTACCAATTTTACCAGAACTTGGTTTTGCAGATTGCAAAGCTTTTCTCTGACAGATAGAAACAAATGTGGAAATGTTGGAAAGTTTTATACCCGGAAAAACACCTCAATGTAATACTCTCTGCTTTCTAGAACAATCACTGCATTTTAGAATTTAGAAAGGTAGGACTGTTTTTAGAGAATTCCAGTTTCAAGAAGGATGGTAATAGGTAGGAACCCACTATATGTAATGATACACAATAAACTTGATAGCTGTCATTAATAAAAAATATGTCTTGAGAACTTCATGTAGGTTTGGCCACTACTGATATTTTTGTTCTTACAATATAGAAATCTGTTAATTTAACATTGAAAATATTATTGCTTTAGGATAATGGGATAGGAGCATAATTCTGTGTCGTGTATTTGGCAAATGGAAAGCAAAATTATTTTCATAATTTTAAGAAATAGAAAGCAAGCTCCTGGAAAGCTTTATGCTGGATTCACTGTGTTTAATAAAATCTGAAAAATGAAACAAAGTAAACATATGCTGCTTACATTTTTAGTTGACTCTGAATGAGGCAGCATTACAAGTGTGTTGAAGGATACCATGGAAATAGAAAATAATCTGGAGGGTAATGGACAGTTCTAAATGGATTTTAAATTTAGATAAATGTTACATAATGCATTCCAGGCATATGGCATTATATATAAGCATTGTTGCTGCAGAAACAGAGATAATATTGTTTCAGCTCTTCGTGCCTCACCACTCCTCCTTGAAGTTATTTTTCATACGTAAATAGATAGAAATCTGACCGTAGTATTGCTGAAAGGGGAGCTGCTTGTAAGAAGCCTCTGGCTCTGTGTTTATAATTTTTGAGTGTAGTTAATATGATGTGTTCCTGTTTACCTACCCAGTGAAACACAGCAAAGAAAGCTATCAGTAGTGATACCAGCTGTCCCACAGTCTAGAAAGCTTAGGCTGCTTTAAAAATTAGACCCTGGTATGCAGTTTCTCACAGTACCAGGTTTTCTGTCAGGCATCGGTCTCCCAGCCCTCGCTCACTGGCGACAGAGACTGGTATCTACAAGGTATCTATAGGGACTCCACATGCTGCTGTGTGGTACCAAGACTCTCCATGAGCTATAGCTACAGATTCCTTTTTAATGTAAGTACAGTTTGATTTCTGCCACAGGTGCAACTTAATCTGAAGCCCCTGTCTTCATTGAATTTACCACCTCTGTGCATTCATTAGCAAAGGGGTAGATTGTCCCTCTAAATATGAATTGATTTTGGTAAATACTTTAATTTTTATATTCATTTGGATGCTTTCAAGCATGTGTTTGAGACATCATGTGGAAAATTAATGGTAGTCTTGATACTTTCCAGGAGAAATACACGTAGAACCACGCAGCAATTCAAAAGTTACTAGTGTGTATTAGGTATTACAGTTGCTGAGAATTAATTTCTACAAAGAACCGCCTGTTCACCTAAAATAAAAAAATAAGTAAAGGTTCTTTGCTATGGATTAAAACCTGAATGCAGCATTGCAAAGCAGGTTACTTATCTTTCTGTACTGTTTTGCAATCTGTGAATTACTGCCTTCTTTCCTGCATAATTTCTATTTTGCTGCTGAAACTTGAGATCAATCCTTCCTGGAAAGAACCCACCGCAGTCTTTTTCTTGGCTGGGGAGGGGAAAGGAGACTTTTTTTTCAAGTTTTGCTTTCAAGAGTTCTCATAAGGATCTCTTGTCATAGCAAAGAACATAGAGTTCCCTGGAGAAAAAAACAGCTCTCAAGTAGATGGTGGTCATTCAGATGTGGGTCATTTTTATATAATATATCATAGACTTAAATTTCTATGAATAACTGCTGATAGCAAACAAAACTTGGAGACCTTACAGTGACAAATTTACCCCAAAAAGAAAGGTAAAGAAAGCTTTCCAAAACTGTGTGAAGCATAAATGGAGCAAGTGGATTCTATTTCTGCTTTGATAGTTCTCCTTTACGAACTATTCGTTCAAAACTAACATATTTCTCCATAGTTTCTCATACTAATAGTCTGATAGTATGGGCGTCAGTTCAAGGCAGAGTAAAACAAGTACAGGCAAAATGTAGTATCAAGCAGCAGTAATTGTAAGCATGTCATTTGGAAAACATACAGGCAGATCAAATGTGGAAGTCAGAATTTAAAAAATAAAACAGGAAAACAAATAGCAGCAGAAAAATTACTTGAGTCCGACACTTAGAAGTAAGTGTGCAAGAAGTTAAAAAATTATCTAAGTATGCAGTTGCAAATGAAGGTGATAAAGTACACATTGCTGAAGTTAGCCAGTAAAGCATCCAAATGCCAAGGTGATAAATAGCAAACAATTGCACATCCTGAAGAGCCTGCCTTCCCAGGCAGGGCATAGAGCTGCTGTTCTGTGCGGAAGGATCAGCTCTGCCACTTTCTCCCGTTCTTGTCACTTTTGTCCCTGCTAATCAATGCTGAAGAGGCTGTCAGGAAAGCGTCTCGGCGCAGGCATGTGCACACACTTCTGTCTGGCTGTCGAAGGCCTGCTCAGGAGCATAAATATGTCCTTGTGTTGCCCTCCTGTGCTGGTTAGTTCCTCTTGCTGCATCGTCTCTCAGCACTGAGGCTCTGCTCCTGTGTGTCACTGCTAGGACATGCCTTGGCAGTGCTCCCTCCTGTTCTGGTCTGCTGGAACCCCTCACGGAGAGTACAAAAGGGGCAGGACAGCAGGAAGTGTGAGTTGAAAAAAGAGGTGTGAGATAAGGCAGCCAAGGAAAGCTGTGCTCATTTACCTTCTGTTCCTTTGGCTTCTTCCTGTTGTGACCTGCTCTGCCCAGCTTCCTGTGACAGAGTTACACCAGCTTCTTAGTCATGTCACCATTTAATTCCTTAACTAATTGATACTGTACATTTCAACAGAATGTCTGTTTTGCTTCTTGTATATAATAATATAGAAAATTCATAGGCATCAATAAATAAATGCATTATCCTGGCAGTATGTTTTCCTGGTGCTGGTCATTTAGTATATTAGCTTTTAAAACATCTGTTGTAGCAGTAGCAATAGTATTAGACTATTTTTATATGGGAGTAGTCTGGTTTTTCTTTCATCACAAAAAGATGACTAGTGTCTAGTTTATCTATGAGCAGACTACATTATTGTCTCACAAAACAATGTCCCAGTGCTGGGATTGCTTCATTAAGTTTATGTTACATAGACATAATTATGCAGGAGCTAAGAATAGCTCATCTAATTGAAAATAATGATTATAGAGAAAGAACGGGTTTGATTACTGTTACTAAGCAAGCACAAACCATACACCCATTCATGAACTGCACAGAACACATATGGGATTATACGATGTATTTGTTTTTATTAGCAGTTTCTTTCCCCCATCCTGAGTACAAATCCAAGGTGTTAGAATTCATTTGCTCATTATCTTTTTTCTCACAGACCTAGGGGGACCTGCAAGAAGGCAGCATAAGCTAATATTTATCCAGTAAATTATAACAAGCTAAGCTTTGAAAGAACATTCAACATTTATCCCCACACACATTTTAGGGAGGATGTAACTTAAATAAATCTTCTCCAGGCACCACAGATGAAACTGTCTATGTGGTTTTTTTATGTCTGTGTTTATACTAGTACCCTATGGGATTAAACATCCTTTTAGAAATGCAAAGTCTGCCGTACTGTTAATCTCTTGATGCTCATTCTGGTTAATGCTAACATTTAATTCTTTCTTTGTCTAAAACGCATAGAACCCTTCTTTATTTCTTGAAAATAAAACTGAATTTTTACAGTGAAGTTGTTAGACGTTTTCATTTATTTGCTAGTCATTACTATTACCAGGCACATGGGATAAAGTTTGGTGCTGTTTGTTGTCCTGTTAACTAATTCTTTTCTTACTTCTGTGTCAGTTTCCTACTAGAATGTTATGAGAAAAGTGATGAGATCATGAAATTTAATGTATTTCGTTTAGAAATGTTATTAATATCTTCAGAGTCTCAAAATATTCTGCTGGTTTGCCATGTTTAGCTTCCCTTCTGTTCTAACGAGCCATTCCATAGCTCTAGGCTATGTGCTAATGCTGTAGAGGCACAGAGAGATCACAGCCATCAGGAATTTTTAAACAGATGACTCTTTGGAAAATGAAGTGGTGAGGGAAGATGGGACAGTGTTGCAAACCTGCAGTAACACAACTATCAGTTTGCAGTCTGGAATCAGAGGCCTTTGCACAAGCTCTTCTTGAGGCTTTTTGAGAAACACAATAGGAAAAAAGTAGAAGCAGAGTACAGATTACTTTACCAAAGTATTCCATACTGTTGTCTTGACTTCAGAAAAGTTGTCTTTTCAGATTGTTTTTGGATTTGAAATTCAGTGAGTTACAAGAATTTAGTACAGTTAAGTCCCCATTTCTACAAATGCCTATTGAAGTGTTAAACACGTTTTCCAGGCTGTTCCTTACCAACATCATCTGATTGTGGAAAACATTTCCTATTTTTTGGACCAATATATTTGAATTTTGGCCTTCAGAAATTTTTACATGGCACCCAGTATTGACCCAGAATTAACTTTGAAATGTGGTAAAGGTAGTAGCATTCCTCAGTCCCTTTTGAACACCATGTGTCCTGAAATCCCAGAACCCTGTTTAGGAGTCAGTGTGGTGGCCCAGTCTGACCTTCTGTACACTTCTGTACACATTCTGGTAACATGTAAATAAATCCTAAATCCCATGTTTCTGTAAGATACTATTCTTTCCTTCTATTTAGAAATTTTAGTTATAAGCACGGGCTGAAAATTGTGTTCCTGCAAGTAAGTGTGATCCAAGGATGAACAGGACTGAAGAGCTGAGAGGAATAGTGATTTGATCCTCAAATACTTTGCTGATTTGCAGGTGCTCATAACAGGTTCTCCTAAGAGTGCACGGTACAGAATAGTGTATGATAGCTGAGGTCCTTTGTTCTCACATGCTTGATGCAATTGATAAAAGACTCCTCTGCATATAAACTGTTTTCTACTTTGTACAGAACCGCACATGCAAGAGCTAAAGCTGATGCTGCGGATCAGGCTGCTCAGGCTGCTCGCCAGGAATGTGATATTGCAAGAGCAGTTGCCAGAGAACTTTCACCAAATTTCTACCAACCAGGTAATTGTAGATTGGGGTTTTGTGTGGCTATTTGTTTTATTGCAGTAAAAAGATTTTGTGTTAAGTTAAAGTGTTGATTTCATCTTGAATGTTGTCATTTATACAGAAATAAGTCATGTGTATGTCATGAAGAGTGTACATTGCCCAAGATTTTATTTTCAATTTCTAATAATTTAGTGACTGTTTCTTTGTATGAAAACAGTTGAGTGTTGAAAAGCATATAACTTTGCCTCAGATTAATAGTTTATTCAGGACAGTGTCAAAGACGGACTTCAGCCATCATAAATCAACAGAAACTTAGATTAATTCTATAATGTGTTTGTTAGTGGGAAGATATATAGCTTTTTTACTGTCCAGTAAAATTCCTGACAGTCTTGGTTAGCTAAGGTCTGAATTTTGGAGAATGCTTTGCCATTAGACATACATAACCTATAAGGGAATCTTCCTCTGTTATGCTTGGGGTGCTCTGTAGAACATTAGTCTCATAATCACAATAGCATGGAATTAAGTCTGTCTCACTTATATGAGCATTGCAGCCCATTTTCATCTGTCACAGGGTTTAGAAAGTTATTATAGGAAGAAGCAAAGTTGATTTTGCTTTGTCTTTCTGCTGTCTTTCCATGAGGCTAATATTTCTGTGTACTGCTCTTTAGCTTAAAATTGGATAGATAAAATGGAACTCCATTTGCCAGTTTAATGTCTTTTCATGTCTGCCCTTTCTTTCACCTGTCGAGTTGAGTTGAGTCATACCTTGTTATAACTTTGCAAGGATCTGCCTGTACTCGTATGCTAATACAGATTATAGCTCTGAGATTCATTTTTACTTACTGTCGTTTTCTGCTTATTCTTGTTTCAGACACAAACTTACTTACCTTAAATGTACCCGTATAGTGAATGCAGGCTATCATGACCCACAAAAGCAAAGAGCAACAACATTTGGCAGTATTTTCTAAAATTGCACCTATTTACTTCAATTTTCAGTTCAAGTGGCCACTATATATAACTTGTTACTAAATCTTTACTGTCACTTACCTTATAGAATACTTGTTTTTTTCTTTATTCCTAAGTATTTAGTTGTAGAGAATGTGTTTTGGGATTGCAGGGATTGAGGCACTCTTTTTGTATTCAGTTAGTGCCTAAGTCAAGGGTTGTTCACCTGATTGGAATTTTCATTCCCTTTATCAGTCTTGCAGACTTTCTTTGTACACATCCTGATCTAAATTCATCTTTCTTGAACATGGCAGTCCAGAACTGTTGGCAAAACTCAACTATTTCCAGTAGTAAGACTTTACTAGCTTTAAAACAGCATAAATATGTACTTTTCACTGTTGGGAATTACCTCAGTACTGCCTCTCCTGTGGATTTATATTATTGGCCCGTACTTACTGCTGTTGTACTCAAGTCTTTTTCTTTTTTCATTATTTCATTATTTCCTTCTCCACCAGTTGAACAAATCCCGCTTTACAGCAGCAGGTCATCTTGCCGTTCATAAGTTTAGAAGTCATAACCTTAGCCGAGCAAAGAATTGAAGCATTTGGAAAGGAAGTATTTTGAAGCTGCCAAACCCTTCAAATAAAGAAATTAGTAGAATACTCAAGTGAAAATGCCAACATCTGACAGTGTGAAATTTGACACCAGGATATCACCCAGATCAATAATTTCTCAGATGTTTTTTTACTTCCTGCTACAGGAATTGAGGTAGCATTGCTGACAAATCAGCTGGGATATGGGAGAGAAGGTGTGGGAACTTACTTTCCTCTCATTTGAAACTTTTATTCCATTTACAGAAGATGAGAGTTTGTATCCTTTCTCCAAGTGTAGCTGGATATGTGTGGAATCACATAGCAAAGCATTTCTCAAAGTTTCCTTATTCTGTTCTCTGTGTGGAAATGTGTCTCAGTTAGCTAGCTCCTAGCAAAAGATAAATACCTTTTCTGGAGTCTAAATTTAGAATTCTGTAATTGTTCCCAAAATAGCCAAATACAGCATATTGTACACATTTGAAAAAAAAAAAGTCCATTCCCATTGCGTAAACAACTTTTTAATCCCAGGATGTTAACTAAATTTCAGTTATCCCAAATAAACTCCTGCAAACCACCAGGTTCACACATCATTGTGAAGATTTCAAGTACTATCATGTCTAAGATGTTTTCCAGACTCAGTGTATGTGATGCCTTTTTCAGATACACTTTTTCTCTGTGGTACCAGTTAACCCACTCAGTTAAACACACACTTGTTTGTTTAAGCATTTCCCGAAAGTCATGCCAAGAGTAACTGGCCAGTGTTACTGTTAGCTTTTGTCATTTATCGTAATAAAGTAGATAAATATTTCTAAGTATTTACATTGACTCACACAAACAGCAGTAAATATCTGTTTTTCAAATAACATTTTTCATGTATTTGAATGAAAAGAAAGTAACTGTTACTGCTTCCTAGTAGCAACTTCTTGGTTTTCTTCTGTTGCTTGAGCTTTTTATTTTTATAGTATCTGTAAGTGCTGCTAAAAGGTGTTGATAAGTGTTCTGTCTCGTTCTCTGAAACTGTAGTTATGTGAAAGCTTTCCATTGTACTAAATTGTCTTGAAAATAGGTTATGATGAGAAAGTGTAATTTTTCTCTTATTTCTTTAACTGCTTAGTATGGTAGGCAAGCATGCTGTCAGCAATAAATGTATGTCGCATATCAACAAGCCTCTCGAAACAGAGACAAAAAGAAGTGAAATACAAATACCTCTCTGTAAATAACAGAAGCATTCTTTCTGTCTCAATGAGTGATCTCTGCGTTATGTGTAGCCTAAAACCATTTCAATGTTTGAAAACATTTTGATAAAGCTCCTAAATTTCAGATTCTTAAAAAACAACTTTCTGGGCCATATAGCCTAGTATTACACACAAATTATAATGACAGTGAATATTCATCATTCATTGTACCATGGCAGTTCATACTTCCCAAATACTTTCTCTCGTGTTTCACCTTTATGTTCATTAAGGCATTCATCAGAAGCTGCCAAGAAGTTATGAATACCTTTATAATGTAGTTTAAAAGGAGACTAAAAGGAGAACAAAGCAGTAGGAAGTAAAGTAGCGTCCAGCAGGTAAGAATAATAATGAGGTACTGTAGAAATCTTGAGAGTCAGGTCTCCCAGTGATTGATTGCCTTAGTATATGCATATAAGGAAAGCCAAGTATGATTGAAAAGGTCAGAGCTATGGTGTAAGGACTTAAAAGGTTGCAGGGAGCTGTTTTCCCTGAGTTTGTTCACACTATTCTCAGGCAAGACCCTGCTTCTACTTTTGCTGTAGCAGATATTTGGCTACTGATTAGTAATTATGAGGATGTGTATCTTTGCAGAGTCCTACCCACAAGGCTCTACATTTCGTAGATTTAACAAATGTTGTAATCTTTATAGAGGCCATACTTTACGGGCTTTTTTATCAACAAATAAAACAAATTTTGAGAAATCCCGGCTGTGACCTCATTGTTTCCTCCAGGCATCACTAAACTTGTGGATGTGTCAAAAGAGAGCATACCAGGACAGGAAACAAATGAAACCTGAGTCATAGCCTCGTTCAAGGGAGTCATCCAGAGACAGTTTGAGATTTGTCTTTGCTTAGAGAAAAAAATAAGTGTTGTTTTGTGTCTCTTGTTAAAACCTAGAGAAGAACAAATGACTGATGGAAATACCTTATCAAAGGTGTAACAGAAGAGAAAGGTTTTTGACACACAGTAAAAAGGGGGAATATTGCTCTAGTCTTGCACAAGGTTAGTGGATGCTTTGACTGACACATTCATTCTAAATTCCACAGACCGTCTTTAGGATGTGGTCTTGTAAACACACTGTCAGAAGGTAAACTGAAGTATGGCCTTGCATAGACTGGACAGCCAAGCCATAATTGTCTGTGTGCATATATATCCTGCAGCAAATGGATACTGCTCTTTCATTCAGTTTGAATGAAAAACATTTGATTAAATGAAAGAAGGGTAAAACTACTTTGCTGCAGGGTAAGAGCAGTCTGGGCACTTTACCACAGAGCAGTTAAGGTCTGGAAATTCAGACCTGATTTGTTTTCTGGAAGATTATTTGTCAGGCCAACCAGCTGCCAGATGAACATACATGGGTCACCAAAACAATTTGTCCAGCCTTTGACCTCCTAAACAAGGCATGAGGGAAATCAAGGAGCAGTTTATAAATTAAAGCTGTCTAAATTTAGAGATGGACAGAATTTTTTAGGTGAAATGTATGAGCAAAGACTTTCTAATGATACGAATACAAATTTGGCAGGTTTTGCTAGTATTTTTTACTATAACATTTGTTTACTGTTAAAGTATCAGTATTAACATGCTGAACATTACTAGTCTCAGAAATAAGCGTTTTAAGTTTATTACAAAGCAATTTGTAATGGCCTCTAATGCCTTAAAGAGCAACTGTGGTTTACATTCTCTTTTGACCAGTGGTAGATGTCTGTAGCTTAAGAAAAAAAAAACATCCTTCCCATCTTCCTCCTCTCTGCCATCACCATGTCCTCGAGATCTCAAAATGCAAACTCCATATGGACAGGAACAGGCTGTTGCTAATTAACTGGAATGTCCTGGCTAAATGCATGTGGGCCAGACCAGATAGTTTTATTTAAAAAGCCAATTACAATGAGAATTTTGTCTGATTAAAGTCACCAGCCATGCCATCAGTTTGTGCTTTAAAGCATACGGAAGCTTGCTCGTTATTCTTAGTCATACAAGAGCCTGTTCATTTTCTGAATTTATTCTACATAAGACTTCATCCACCTTGCAGATCTGTTATTGGGTTTCTTGATATGCCATTTTTTCTCTACAATTTATTGCTTTTATCCTCTTTCTACAGAACTCTGGAGAAGCAAGAGCTTATAGATGTATCCTAATGCACTTTTGTTGTATCCAATAATCAAAGAAATAAGGTTCATTAGAGGAAAAGGTGTCAGTTTCAAGCTTTATTCTTGTTCTTCCCCTTTCTTTTTATAACTCTTTTATACCAATCTTCACAACTTGACTTCCAGATTTATCACCTGTCTCGCCAAGCCATAGGTACAGATGCCCCCACCCTTCCACATCTTTCCTCTTGCCCAGTGTGAGGGCCATCCAGCTTGCTGGGAGTCTGCATCCATCCTGACACACTGCCAAACACACCTGCTGACTCAACCCACTCCACAGTGTTCCTGTAATACATCTGGGACAGGAGAGCATGCTTGGGAGAAGGCAAAGCAAACAGAGTTTGCAAAGGCGTAGGCTTGATTCTTTAAGATGATTTCTCAACCTCTCCAAGATACTTTTGAGTCACATAATCAAATGATATGCTTAGGAAAAAATATGCCTAATTAGTTTTGAACAAATTAACTTTTATGCTAATAACAGAGAACCAGTTTCTTGTAGAGAAATAAAGCTGTTACACTGTAATTTTCACAGACTTGCGTTAAGTAGTGAGCTGGTTAATTTGCATCCAGATGAAATTCATGGTTGCTTAGTAAAGGCTGCAGGATCTGACTATGAAACTAGTTAGAAGCCTGGACTAACTTCAGTGCTGCCTCAGCTGTGTTGCTATCTTGAAGTAACTTCTCAAATTCTAGCCTAGGTGTGCGTATCTAATCTGGCACTATGGGAGTGTTAATTACAGGTATAGTCTGAGAGAAGGAGGTCAGTGGTTCCTTTCTCCTGTTAAAAAATCATTCATTTGCTCTGAGAAAGAACCATTCCTTCTAGGACACAGTTGGCCTGCTCCAGTGAATTTCTATATTGGTCTGTCATGGTGTCCAGCCAAGGACAAGATGAAGTAGGGTCTATCACATGGGAGTATTATCACAGTGTCAAAATTTCCATTATAAATCCTATTTATAACCGTGTCATAAATATTTGTTCCATGTTGAAATTCAGCTAACAAAGAACTGAGAACTTGCCTTACAGTGCTAATTTTCAGTGGAGTAGGGTGATCTATTTTGAAAGGATTTTATTATACTAGTGAAGGTTTAAATCATGTTTAAAAGGTTAGGTTTCTCCTGTTACACTTTTAACATGTGATGTGGACCATTAGAGAAGAATAATCTTTGCAGCTGCATTCTGTGTTTGTCAAGGCCACAGAAATAGATGGTTAATATAGATGGCCTTTTATTCCAAGAAAGTCTGCAAAATTTAAGGCTTATTTAAAAGTAGAGGGACTCTAGGGAGATATACAAAAAAGAAAATTTAATTCATAGTATAGACCTGAATAATGTAATGTTCATTATGATGTAGAAGACCATACTGAGAATTTGGAGAAGATAAAGATTTCTGCCTATTAGTTTAGTAATAGTTATTCATTCAGATCATTGTCTGAACAGGAGTAAAACCTGGAACTGAAGCACAGCCAGCATGGAATTGATAGTTTTTGTATGGTGAAATTAAACAGGATTGTAAAAGAGGATTGTGAAAGAAAGGTAGAGAGACCAAGAACAGAATAATCGGAGGTTATTTTGCTTGAAAGTATAGTTTAAAAATGAAAGAAAAATACAGGTGAATTAAAGGGATAAATCATAGATGTTAAGAGGAGAATTGTTCCAGAAGAGGAGAGTGGTCATCTGTGTCAAAGGAGGGTGAGAGTGGAGTACTCATACAGAAATGTGACTAATAAAATTGCAGAGGGTCCTCAAAAAGTATCAGATGAAGAGCAGAAAGTATTTTGTCAGAGGCAGTTGCTAAACTGAAGAGTATGGGATGGATTTGGAGAAGAGGAGCAGTAAATGGATATTGCAAACTTAAGACTTTAGAAATGAAAACTTAAGAGCACTGATGTGAAAGGGAAGAAATAACACTGTGGGAGGTCAGAATGGTAAGTGGCATGATGAGGGGGGGTTTCTCTTAAAATACAAAAGATCAAGAACATATTGGAAAGAAGCCAGATTTGGATGAAAGACCAAGCAGTTCACATACCCTAGTTTTACCAGAATTGATTGTTGTATTTCTCCAGTTCTGGTATTTGCAGTGCTGCAGTCACTTCAGGCTCTTACGCTTTATAATTAATTTCAATGCTAGATACAAGAAATTAATTTTGCTGAAAGTGTGGTGCAGCTTAATGAGTACTGTTTTTGAAAAATACTGGATTAACCCTCAACCCTCCAAGAAAATTCATAAAGCTATGTATTTCAAAAGCAGTAAATTTCAAGTCTCTTTATTTTACTCCTGATTTTGCATCTTTCAAGTTCTTAATTTCAATTGTTTTTTTCTATAAACATAAGGGGATAAAGGAGACTTCTAAAAAAATTAATTCTGACATTATCTTATAATCATTAATCCCTTAGAAATATCTGGAGTTTTAAGTAAAGACAGTAATGCATCTCTGGATTTTTAGAATCAGTGGAGTCTGAACCTGTCCAGTTATTTCCATGTTATTTTGCTTATCTATATCTATGCCTATATATTCAAAAATAATGTTGATTGTTTGGTGACATATGTGTATTTTCTGTCTTCCCAGTACTGAGCCTTGTTGGAATGTATTCCGTAGGCATAAGAAGTGCTGACATCTACAACCCAAGCCCTGAGTGCATATCCTAGGCTCTTCTGTTTTCTGTAGTGGAAAAACAGAAGGGTGTTCTAAGAAAAACAGGCACTGCCTCTTTATGAAATAAGGGTTTTAAAAGAGGCAAAAGTTAGAAGGGCTTTGAGAAAAATTACACTTATTATGGTTATTGAATTTACTAAAAAACAGTTCTTAAGACAGGCTGACAGACTTGGCCAGTTGGAGGGCAGACATGAACCTGCTCCTGTTGAGGTCAGGTGCCAAACTCCCATGGAGCAGGATGATAGCCATGCACTTGAAATGTGATAAGAGAAGTAGTTCATACCCTTCCAGGCTGTATATACAGAAGCACGTCATAGAGAATGGTCCCTTCTCTGCATGATCCCAGTGACACTGAGTCTGAAATGCTGTGCAGAACTTTGAGGATCATCATGTCAGAAAGATGTGGACATGCTGGGAGAAATGTAAAGAAGTGTGAATTCTGAGTAAAGACAGCTATTACACCACATTAACAGTCTCTCTGTATGTTTAAAATTCATCTTCTCAGAGAATATGCAGTTGCAATGAGAATAGGATTACAGCCTTTTACTTCTGCCCATCCTTTAGGAGCTTAAAGAACACTACTTTTGCGGTTAACAGCTGCCCCATTGCAGTTCGGATGAAGTAATGTAGTCTCTAGGTTTTCGGTGAAAAAGCTAAAAAATTTACCTTCTCAGTTATCGCCTGTTAAGCAGCCTGCAGGCTTAGAAGCATTCAAGTAGATTATAATGCATGTTTTATTTAGCTGAGAACATTCACATTAAATTCAATGTGTGTGTGTAATCTACCCTGGAAAAATAAAGCCTGTCCTAGATACAGGAGTCATATGCATCACCATGCAATCCTGACAGATTTTTTTTTGAAGTTCTGTCAGTATTCATCAACAGAAAGGTAGGGTAAGTAAAGCAAGCCACATTGAAGATTGCTGGTCATGAGCAATTTCTATGTCCATAAGCTGATGTCCCAGTGAGGTGTTAGAGATAGTTGTGCAGCACTCATAGTGCCCTCTACCATGTCGGATAAATTTGTTAGATTTTTATGATGGTATTGAATCCAGAAATATAAAGGCTTACATACTGCTATGCAGATACAGTTAGGAAATGTTGCCCTGTTTTGGAAATACCACGGCTACTTCAGTCACCTGCTAAAGCAGTAACAGAAATGGAGCAGAGGTTGTATATATAGTCAGAATAAATTCATTGTTCTTGGTGCTGACTCCCGGCTGTTTTTGAGATTCATTAGTGTAGTATTTCCTGACTTCAGATCTTTCAGTGTGTATATGTCTGCTCTATAATGATGCATTTATAAACCTTTAGAGGAAGAAACTCTTATTTTTAGGGATTCTTTTATCCTTAATGATTCTTTAGTTATTGGATAATACAAAAATCCAAATTACAAAAATACTGTTTAGATTCTGCATGCAGGTGTGTTAATGGTAGAGTAACTCAAGTGAATTCCAGATTTGGAGGAACTGACAGGGAGAGAAGAGGCAGTCTGGCTTTCATACCATTAGAAATTGCATTAATATCTGTTTCATCATCCTACTGCTAGACTCACAAGTTTGTGACGTTTGTGAATTGTTTGGCTGAAGTCCATTTCCTTTTCTGTTGCCATTGCTGTTGCTGGCAAATCGGGTGTGCTTGAGTAGACGTTCTGATATTTTCAAAAAGCATTGTGAGATAATATGGTATTATATGCTTTTCAGCAAATATCTGTGCAAAATGCAGAGACACTAGCACTAAAGTAGTCACACAAGTCACACCAAGAACTGTATTGTGCTGTGTAAATATCACAGCAGAGTAAACAGAGGCATAAGAACTAGGCTTGGATTTGGCCGAAGTGTGTGTGTGTCTCTACATGTGGGGCTAGTAAATAAGTAACTCAAGGCTTTTGATCTTGGTCTAGTCCGTGTCAGGAAGCATTTGATGGGGGTTTTGAGAAGGCTGCGTCACTTTCATTGGTGTTGAAGTCAGGAAAATAAAACATTGGCAGATATTTTAAAGACGGTACATACATATTGTAGCAAAACTATGCAGAAGTTTAGGATACTGCACAAAACTGTTTCCTGAGCAGGTATAAAGACAGTAGCAACCTTGATATGCAAAAATTTATGTGTTTAGGGTTCTTCTGAACAAGACATTTAATAAGCAATTTCTACCAGGGAATACTTTCTATAGGTCCTTATCTTTACTTAGCAAGAAGGGAAGGTTGCATTTAAAGCTGCTTTGAAAGCTGCTTGTATTTAATGATGCTACCTTTTAAAGTTAGTCCTAGGTGGACTAGGGGTCCTCGGGGAGATGTGTGTACTCTAACTTTTACATTGCTGAATGATGATGTGGCTTTGTCAGGTTGTGGCAATAGTAAAATACCACATTATATTCTATCTCTGTCATAATTTTCAGTCATGTTGGTAGTGCACGGTTTCAAAGACAGTGGGCTGCCAGATCAAATCAGAACAGTTCCATAAAATATACACATGTAGGCATCAATCTCCATGACGTTCGTGGATTTAGTGAATAGCTGTTGGCACATGCTAGCTTCAGTCTTGCCTCCAGACCAGCGAGAGAAGGAAGACTACCAGGAATACTGCTTAAGGAAGCAGCAATGCTAACAACAGATTGAGAAGCCCTGAAAGTGCAAGCTGGAGAAAACTTCAGCAAAGGGAAGGTATTTTCAAGGGGGAACGTAAGAAATGAGGATTTGCAATTAAAAGTGAATTAAATATTCTGAATAATAAACATTATATTTTGGAGTGGTTTTTGTGTTATGCAAAAAAATGCACTCCTCTCTCTCTTGTTTACATTGTAGTTTGCTTTCCTAGGCAGCCGTGGTACTTCTGTGCTGGTGGTATTAACACCAGGAAAAAAAAAAAAAATTATTTTAAGGCAACCAAATGGAATTTTAAAATTGATCCAGGAAAAATTTTTTATTTGCTCCTAGCTAGGGAAGCTGCTTAATAGCACTTAAAATGCTGATCATACCTCGCCAAAATGCAGTTGCCATCAGAGGCTAGAGGTTAAATCAGCCATCCAGACTTGGGTTTCTTCTTCGTCTCACAAGGCAGTGTCAACAATCCCTTCCATTTCAATTCTTTTTTCTCTTTTGTGACATGCTTTATTTTTAAGTCTTAGCTAATGTGGTTTTTTATTCTGTAAAGTGTTCTCAAGTACAGTTAAAGAAAGCCGTTATTGCAGCTGCCATAACCAACTTCAGATGCAGCCGAAACAGGGCAGACAGGCCTACATACGTGTTTCTGAATTAAGGAATTACTAAATCACTTACATATGCATCACTAGGAGTAAGACATTTCTTACCTTGCTGCGCATTGACCCAGCCATGAAGGAGCTGCACTATTCCATGCCCTATTGCTGGATCACTGCATCCATCAGAAGGGTGCTGCAGACACATAGGGTGATAACCACTTAAAATGCCATTAGGAAGTCTTTCTCTACCAAGAGGGTGGTCAAACACTGGAACAGGCTTTTCTAGAGAGGTGATCAATGCCCCAAGCCTGTCAGTGTTCTAGAGGCATTTGGACAATGCCCTTAATAACAGGCCTTAACTTTTGCTCAGATATGAATTAGTCAGTGACTTGGACGAGATGATTGTTCTAAGTCCCTTTCGACTGAAATGTGCTGTTCTATTCTACTCATACCTAAGTCAGGCAGAACTGTTCTCTCAGAGCCCTATGGCTCTTGAAGCACCTTCCCTTATATCCATTAATTTCTCTGTGGAAATAATCCTTAGCCCTTAATTTCCAGCCCTATTCAGTCCCAGTTCAGTCTGCCAGACATTACTAAAACCGTAACCATATCTCTGCTTCAGTGAGTTCGTCAACACATTTTGCACATGGCATTGCACAGCCCTCCATTCAGTTGGGCTGAATTCAAGCCAGCAGCCTAGCACTTAAGAGGTTTTTTTTGTTCCCTGTTACCAGTAGAACCATCAGAAAATTAAGAACAAAACAGAGGAAGTACTAGTGATATTAATTATAGTTCTTCCCCCTCCCTTCATATCTCCACAATGAAGAAATAATAATAAACCCTATCTTTCTAAAATTTACTGAATATAGTTATTTGCACTTCCATAATGACTCACTGAATCACTTCTTTTAAGAGATTGATAATTGATTATTTATATTTCCTTCAGCTACAGTTACCATCCTGAGGAATTCTTCTAAATTGGATGTCCTGTCCTGAAAAAATCTAACATAAGGAAGAAAGATCCTATATTACTTTATCCTCTGATTGATCACTTGGCTCTTCAAAGTTTTAATAAGTTCATCAGAATAGCAAAGAAATCTTATTGTGAGAGCATACATATTGTTATTAACAGTGACACATTAGAAAACCATCAAAAACATCAGAAGATAAAATTGTTGTCACTGGCTTATTTCATGACCAGTATATATTAACCTGCACTACCAACACTGAAGTATACATTTTCCTTTTTTAGTACAGTTTATTAAATACAGAAGTCTTAAGCTTTTGCTTCAACCATATCGTGCTCTGGATTTGTATTAGGGTATAATCTGCAGTAAGAAACTTACCCATCATTTACTATTTCCCTC
This sequence comes from Eulacestoma nigropectus, assembly GCA_013397775.1. Classification (NCBI taxonomy): domain Eukaryota; kingdom Metazoa; phylum Chordata; class Aves; order Passeriformes; genus Eulacestoma; species Eulacestoma nigropectus. The sequence goes on from VZTE01003717.1 coordinate 803,281, forward strand.
TCTCTTTGAATTTTGTTTCGGTATATCAGCTCTTGGCTTTTTCAGCAAGATGGCATTTATGGTAGGCAATAAACTTAGGGCCGAAGTGCTATGCGGGGTTTTGATTACTCGGGAGACTTACACGCCATTCCTAGTTTTGACAAAGGCTTTCTCTGCATGTTTAACTTCGCCAAAGATTTAGCAAAGCTTTGAGCGTGTTGGTACTTTATTGACAGCTGAGCACTAAATTCAGAAAGGTTATTTGGATGAATCATGTGCTTTGTGTAGTGATTTCCCTTTGGGTTAGCTTCCCCATCACTAAAACGGGCTATTGGTATGACCTTTAGTATTGTACTTACAGATTGTGAACTTTTCAGATCAGAAATTCTCTCTTGTTTTTGTAGAAATATTCAGTAGTTCAGTAAAAAGGGGCCTCTAATCTTGGAAAGTTTGCATATAGACTGCAGTGTTCTGGTTGAGCAAGTAACTTTGATTGTGTCACCATTACCCCACAGACAGTTGTTAAACATTACAGTGAAAGTGGGGCATCCTTCCACTAACAGTTCATACATGTCAACAAAATTAGGAAGTGAAGTATGGGCTTCACATTTGGAATTTATCTATAAGCACAACATAAATTTTCTCACAATGATGAAATTCTAATGTTGTTTCTTATTTGCGTTACTCTTTATAGCCCTGTCTATTTGTTAACTCTCTGTGTAGTACTAAAGATAGGTCACAACACATAACATGTACTTTAGTTTAAAAAGCATAAATTAGCATATGTTTGTCTAATAAGTGCTTCTAATATACCTTGAAATTGAACCACATCATTCAGCATCAACAGTACTTTAAATATTATATTCTTAAAAGATTATGTTCTGGAGCCTGCATTAGTGGCATTACAATCTTTTTTTGCTTTCAATAGGCTAGTAAAATTGTAATATGAAATGCTTATTTTTCCTGAATTGTAAGAATGGTAAGATATTTATAAAATCACTGATGAAATTGCATGTATGCCTTTTCCCTCAGTATCCTAGATGTATTCTGCCATCTCTCTCAAGCTTCAGATTTCATTCTGATCTGATGAGGCACAAGGTCTCTTCTTAGCCTTCTTGGGAAACAATGGCTGCATTTACAGTGTCCTGCAAGATGACATTTTCAGATGCTCCTTGAGCCACAATCCTGCAACAGCCCTGTGCTGCCAATATGTGTGCCTCACTAGGCCATGGGGGAAAGCATGTGGCTGTCACCTCTTTAAAAATGCTGTGGCAGAACCAGGGCATCCTTCTCTTCTCATTTACAGGGCTGGCTGTGCTGTCACATCACTAACTGGAACCCTTCCAGGAGGAAGGACATATTACACAAAAAGCTCATAAGGAATTCTAGATTTAGAACAACCATGAGTGTGTGTCTTCAACCAAATCAAAGCTTCCCTCACCTCACAGCCATCAATGAAACACTGTTCAAGCAGACCATCAGACTGTATGAGACTCTATGTGCATACCTTGCACTCATCTACACAGTCCTTTGGCGTTCAGAGGCTGTTTCCCCTGAATACTGCCTAACTCACATTTTAATGATGCCATCCAGTTGCTGGCATCACAGCAGGTGTACGAGCCAAAACCGCCCCATGGCTGACCTTTATCAAGTAAAGGTGCATCAATTATGATCCAATGGTAGCACAACCAGCATGTCACCATAAGAAACACACAGGTTCATCTTTTACTTGGCTAGATAACACTTCTTGGTTCTGCTTTCCATACCAGGTTCTCCTTAGGCACTCAGATGTATCATGTCTAGATCTACTGGTTGATTGAACTACAAACTGAAGCAAACCAGAGCTCTGTGTTTAATTTCTGGTCAGATCATCCCCCTTTACCTTCTTCCCACCCTCAAGTCCTATTCTGTTCCTTGTTAAGATCAGTCAGCTAAGAAATCTTACAGAAAAGGATGTTAGTGACTCTCTTTCCAAATTCCCTTGGCCCTTGTTTCTTTAAACTTGTGCTGTAGATTGCTCTTATGATGAAGGACTCCCTTACCAATGTCTGTAGTGTTAGATAATGTCTTTAACAAAGGGGACAAGGTAAATCCTGACAGCTCTTAGTCCTCAGAAGGGAGTGGAAGCTGAGTTCTAGCTGCTTGGAGTCAGTGGTTTGGGCAGGTGCATAATCCGATTGTATTGGATACAGTGAACAGACGTTTTGAAAGTATTTGGACAATCTCCAAAGCTAACTTGAGCACAGAGCCAAGAATTTAAGTGTTGGAAAGACTTGCCTGACAAGATTGGAGGCAAGGGATGTATCTCTTATACCCATATGTGATGTATTGGGGGTGGGAGGGAGGGCTGCTGTGCTTTGTTAAGGCTGTGGCTGAATGTCTGGTCAGACACCCTCAGATGTTACTTGGATGCAGCATTCTCTGGTGGAGCTGAGTGTCACATAGCATCCAATATTGCCAAATACCCAGTAAAAATGTGGCATTGTTAGCCTATTGAAACTTAACTTCTTTGGGAAGCTCCAGATTATATTTTTGTTTTGCTTTAAGTTTTTTCTCTTGGGGAGACATGGGCAGCTGAGACCATGGGGCTCCCTTCTTTTTTCAGAAATTCCAAAGAGTTTGGAGGTCTCTTGACAAGAGGGATTTTCTCTGTCCAACTTTGGGAGGCTTTTAGTTGATTGTAGGAAAGGATGGAGAGGGATGACATTGCTGAGGTCATTTCTGATGTAATTTTCTGATGTTTTCCTTATGAAAATGTCTTTAGTTTGTCAAGTGCTGTCAGCTATTAGTAAAAGTCAAATCTCTACATATATGAGACAGTGCAGAGCTGTCACAGTATGTGAATTTTCAGAATTTAAGCAACATTGTAAGACTGAAGAGATAGTATTCTAATTGGATGCTTTAACCACAGCAGTCGTAAAGAGCAAGCTAATGTGAATGTGGATCTGTCCATAATAAATAATCGTTGCAATTTGACAGCTCCGTGGCTTGGGCTTAAAGATTAGTCAGAGCTCTTTTAGCTATCCTTTTCTCTTTACACCCCTAATTATATCTAATGTGAAAAGATATAAAAAAGAAAGTTTATGCATGTTAAACCCCTCGGCATTACCTTATGTATCTCAGCAAAGGTGGAAGGAAATCCCCTACATGACAGAGACTTTTTGAATGGCGATCATACCTGTAACTTTATATATGGAAACTCTTAATTTGTGTGTTGTGCTGCCTTTCCCTTTTACCAGGAAGATTATAAAAAGCTGTGAATCAAGCCTCTACTTCTCTCCCTCTGTGCAGGCTTAACTCCTCAAAACTTCCTCTTCAAATGTCATTTGAGAACAAGTCCTGGCTTGTCTCTGTCTAGCCTTCTTTCTTAACAGCTCCCTGTTTCCACCCCTGGTTTTCAGAGATGCCAAAAATGTTGTGATTTTCCTGCTCAAAAGACCTTGCATGCCGAGTAATTCTTCTTCTTAGCAATGCTTACTTACCAGATGACTCAGTAACTTCCAAAAGCTTCATGCTGCTCTTCCTTCCTCTCATCTTCACACTGCGTAGTGATGCATATGCTTCTGGCATCTGTAAAAACACTGTATCTGCCTAGCACAGTTAGAGCCTCCTTTAAGCTCAGAAGCAGAAAAATGTGTGCAGACATGCTTCTCTGGGCACGGAATTTCTCTATGACATAGAGCACAGATAAGGCTTACTTAGAGAAGAGTAAAAAAACGAAGTAAAGTTGTGGTGCTAGCAAGGACAGAAGTGGAGAAATAGTTGCAATATATTTTTCAGAAGCCATTTTTAAAAATATGGGAAGATTGTTGGCAGTTCTTTGTTCACAAAGCTCCCCAGCTTCTGACTTCTTAGGGAAACTGATCCTGGAATCTGAGATGTGACCTCTAGGAAGTACAACAGAAAACACTGCCTGCAATACATACAGATTTACAGCAATTTTGTTTCTTCAACAGTGTTTGCTCAAGTCTTACTATTAAACAATTAAATCTGACAACCAAAACTTGGAGCAGAGTATGTCAGCCAGTTTGTGTTTATGTTAACAGCTGTATAGACATGCACTCTGATAAGTGAGTCCTAGTAGTGAATGTGCACGTGGGTGTTTAGCTACAATTTGGGGAGAGGATATTCCTCACACGTGCTGCTCTGTGAGTATTTTCCTGGTGAATGTAAGAGAATTTGTATTCCTGCCTTGTAAGTAGGAATTGTATTAATGACTAGAGTGCTTAATCTGGGTCTTCATGTGGAAATGATTGGATCTGGAAGACAAAGCCAGTATGTGAGAGTTCAAGGCACATATATGTGTCTATCAGACAAGCTGACATTCACCCAAAGGGGAAAAAAAGCAATTCAAGTGCTTTTTCCTGTAGCTTATAAGAACAGAAGAGATATTTCATTCTGATGGTTAATTAGCTACATATCAAACAGGTACTCTGATCATAAGAAGTTAAATCGATTAGAGTAATTAAGCAAAACATACCTCAAAATATTTCTCTCAGAAAAGGAATGATAGATGATGTAAGGTTAGTCAGTCTTCAGTCACTCAGACTTCACTCAGGAACAATTTACGTCCTGTAGCCCTTTGAAAAGCTGAAGATGTAGAGTGGCTGAGCCAAGTTAATAAGTAGTCCCAACAATTACCAAAAAATTACAGTAACTCCAGTGACTGAGCAATTTGGAGTAAATCAGTGTGGGTATCAATGAATTGTTGGCAACATACGCCCCTGCCTGCATTGTAGCAAGGCAGTGCAGTCTGACATCCCAATGCAATAGTTTTACTGTGAATTTTGTTTTGGTCTTAATATTTCTATCACACTATTTTTCAGGCCCTGATTATATCAAACAAAAATTTCAAGAAGGAATGGATGCAAAAGAAAAATCTGAAGAAAAAGGTCAGGAGAAACCACCCACCCCAAAAGAGTCACCTCACTTTTATCGAAAAGGTACTACACCCCCTCGAACCCCAGAAGCAAGTCCAAGGAACAGTCCTCCTCTTTCTTCTGAGACTTCTCCTTCCAAACAACTGAAAAGGCAAAGCTCCACTTCTGGGGCAAGACTCAGTCAAGAAAAAAAGCTTTTAGCCACTGAGAATATAACACCCACAACTAACAAGCCTTTATATTCAAAAGCACCAGTGAAGGAGGAAGTAGCTGGGAAACACCAGCCAAAGTTTTCAGCCCAGCACAATCCCAGCAGCACAGAGAATGGGGAGCTGCATGGCCACTACCATGGCTATTATGTAAAAATGAATTCAGCAGCGCTTCCACAGGAGCTCAGGGAAGAAGATGAATATGCCAACCCTTCACCATCAACACTTGCACGGATACCACCCTCTCAGAAGCCAAGTCCTGCTAGATCTGGGGGTAAGCCAGATGCCAAAGAAAACAAACCTGACATAAAAATTAAGAAACCAGAATTTGCTGCACCAAAGAACCCAGCTAAAAATGAGTCACATTCAGCAATGGAGAAAGAAGTAGGAAACATCTCGGTAAGTACTGCAAGAAACCTTCTCACTTTCACTGCCCTTTTGCCTCCAAGTGCTGAGCTTTGCAACCTAAGCACAGGCAAAGCTCACTTCTGTCAAATCTTCATCTGGATACAGTCTGCTAGCTAAAACCCACTACACCAGGCTGGAATTAGGAAAAAATATTCCAGTCTTTTAAATTATCTTTTTTTGTAAACTGTGAGGGGACAGCTGATAGCCAGATACTGACAGGCTTCTGAACCATGAGACCCTATTGCATCCATAAACACAGAAGTGTGCTTCTGTGTGTATTAGGGTGCGTATGCATATACAAATAGGTGTGATTTGCATGTGTGTGCATACATACCTGCAGTTATACATGTGCATATATATGTATATATCCCCACCCAAAAAAAAAAGTCCTACAGTGTTGCACTTCTGTAGATAATTGGGCAGTACTGGAAGTTAAACACATGCTCTTCCCTGAAGGTCTGCTTTTGACTACTGTTGGAGACAGGATGCTGGCCTGTGGTCAGACCCAGTCCAGACAACCTCCCAGTTTCATCTTCTTCTCCATGTCAATTGTGGCCTCTACAAACAGTCAATTTGAACCAAAATGCATACTGTTTTAAAATGCATGCATCTAACAATGCTTATGTTTTACAGTGATGCGAAAAGTTTTACTTTTCATCCGGAAATGGAGTTTTAAAACTACCCCTTCAGATCAGTGTGAATCTTAATTTCATTATTATTTAAAAATAATAAAATTATCAATAGCTGTGCAGAAAAGGAGTGATGACTAGCAGCATTTCTATTCCATGGTAGTAGAAAAAGCCAGGGTATGAAATTCAGAATCTTTGATGATGATTCTGTGATTTTTGGGCCAAGAGAAACTCAGGAAAGCATTAGTTGTAGATCCTAAAATTAATCTTTAGCAAATGAAGAGGTCTAGATAATTGTCATAATATTTCTCTTATATAAGCATTGTTTCTTTGAGTCATTTTTGGTGGTACTCTACAAAACAAATAGTGTGTTATTGTTGATGGGATAAATAGAATGACCCATTTAAAGAGATCCAGATAGCCTAGTACTGATTGCAGGCAAAACACTTGAATAATTGACACCAGACTTCATTAGTAAAGAATTCAGAAATAAAAAGGGGGAGGAATTTCCAACCAACATGAATTGTAGATGGTCTTGTCAAACAAGTTTGACATCTTCAAGTGTGACAGAAGAATCATATCCTCAGTCAAGAAGGTCACTTGATTTGCTTTTACATGGTCATGTATTCTGACAAGGTAACCAGAGTAATGCAAAGGCTAAATGGCACATTAGAAGGATTTTTTAAAACTGACTGATGGTTCTCAAGAAGTAATTAGAAAACCATCAGTTATTTGATATTATTCTGGTGGGGTCATTCTTACATTAATTCTGTTATTCTATTCACATTCTTATTAATGACATACAAGAGGACGTAAGAATATTGCCCATGAAGTTTATAGAGGACACAGAGACCAGGAGAGTGGTCTGTAATGAAGTCAAATACAAGCTGATGCAAATCAGCTGCTAAGAAGGCTGCGAGTATAATTATCCATGGGCAGCACAGTGAAATATAATATTGTATATGAAAGACAGTGGACAGACCCTGGCCATGCAGGATCAGAACTGGAAAAGGTTGGTGGATCAGGAGCAAGAGAGGCAACTGAACGCGAGCTCCCAGTTTACTGTTGTTGTTCAGAGATGTTAATATAATCCTTAGATTTATCAACAGAAAAGATTAAGCAAGAGTACATGGGAGTCTGTTCTGTCTGCTTTTGGCATGGGTGCAGCCACTTCTGGGATAAAATAAGAGTGTCCGTAAATCAGGGATTTAAAATGAAAAAAAACCTTGAGGGGAAGTCCCACAAAGAGCTGCAAGAATGACTAAAACACATCTTGCAATGAAAGATTCAAGGTAAAAAAATCCTGGCATATTAAATCACTTTCTACAAGTGTGCTTTATAAAACAGTCCAGGCTAACAAGCAAATGTGTAAGAAGATCCAACAGCTAGAAAGATTCAGATAAAAGTCTTGTTTTAAGTTGATTTTAATGATCTTAATTAAATGTGCCATTAATTTTCAGATGCCACAGTTTTGGAGCCATCACTGAATAGTTTGATAATGAACATTTTGCCAAGATGATATTCTCTAGTTCTGCAGGAAGCTTTTTTTCTGTTTTGTGCGGATCAAAGTAGATGTTCACAGAGGTTTTGTAATCTGCAAATCTGTATTACAGCTGATATCAGCCCTTTAACCTTTCAAATCTCACAGATAAGACTCCTATGTAGGGTAACACAAAGCTGACAGGCTTGTAAATGTTGAGTGAGCTTGTACAAATTTTAGGCTGAATTGGAATTGTTTTCCAGCTCTGGTGAAAATAAATGACTAGAAATAGTCCTTATTTTTCCTTCATTCCAAATAATATTTTGGAGCTGAGGGAAGCTTCATCTTAACAAGTAGGGTACCTGAACAGCAGTTTATTGACCTTCTGGAATAATCAGGCTAAGGACCATGAACCTACAGCCTGTTATCACAAAAGGTGTAAAAGTGATGAGATACTGTGCATTAGCTGCTGTTTGTTCAGTGATATTGCAGGTCATCTAGGAACTCTACTCTAGGTCCGTCTATTTCATTTAGAGCGCCCTAATTGCATTATTCTTATTACCAGCATTCCAATATGGAAGGTATATTTTAGGAATTCATTTTTTCTATAACAGTATCTTAAGATGTATGTAGATGTATGTGGGTGTTTTTCAAAGATGTCTTCTATGTATCTATAAATTTGCCCTTATAGACTAAATTTCCTACATGCTTATTTCTTCAAAATGCTGAGAGTAAAAATGCTAAACTAATTAAAGCAAAAAAGAGTAGCCTATTGGCCTAGCAGTCTGAGGGAGAAACAGTACAAAATGACTATTAACTTTGCCTGGAGACTTTTAATTTTTAGTATCACCTTTCAGCTTCAGAAAAACAGTAGCCTGTTCTGCAGTGTTCCTGGACTGAGCTCAGCAGTGTGTTGGAATTAAGCAGTGACGAAGCTAAGAGTGCACAGTTACTGAGGAGAAGCCATATTGATAGAATCATAGAACAGTTTGGGTTGGAAGGGACCTTAAAAGATCATCTAGTTTCAACTTCCCTGCCATGGGCAAGGACATGTTCTACTAGACCAGGTTGCTCAGAGCCCCATCCAGTCTGGTCTTGAATATTTTCAGAGATGAGGCATCTATAGCTTCTCTGGGCAACCTGTGCCAGTGCCTCACCACCATCACAGTAAAGAATTTGGCAAATGATTTTGTTATGCTTTGAAAATAAATCTGCCTTAGATCCTCCATAAAAGGTCTAAAATATATTTGTTAAGGAATATAAAGAGAAAAGAACTCTCACTCTCATGAAAAGAGAATGATAAAACATGGTTTTGGAATGGAAAAAATGAATCTATTAACATTTATTGAGCACTTTTTGCTAGATTATCTTAAAAGTGCTGTATAAAATTGTGCTGTGCTTTTTCCAGGTTTCCAGTGATAGCGCATTAAGAACACGGATACAGAAGGGAAGATTTTCAATTCTTCCTTCCATGTGTCTAAATCAAAGCCATTTCTCATACCTGAATGAAACATCAACTTTAATTTGGATTAAGAACTTTAAGCTACTTTATTTGCAGCAGAGCTTGTAGTAGCTGTTTTAATAATCAAATTCATGTTTCGTACTTTCTGGGAATGTGTTACATCCTTAAGAATGTCTTTTCAGTGCAAAAAGTTAGTTATAGGAACAGTCTTGATTCTCTAGATATCCTCATTTCTGGCATTATACTTGAAAAATTTCAGCACATACTTACTTCTTATGCCACACATAAAAGTGTGTTTCTCTGTGTACTTACTCCCTGTTGTTCAAAAAATCAGAGTTTGAAATCGTTCCAGAACTCACAAGAAAGAGTCACAGTTTCATCAAGGTGAAATCATGCATAAAGCACAATGACAAAGTTGTGAGTTCATCAGCTGCTCAAAAATAGCTGTTTGCAGGCATTACCTGTCGTTTATGAGAGATAAATCACTTCTCTTTCACCAGGAGCTAGGCTCCTTTACAATACCTTACATTTGCCACAGTGTGAAGTGTTCACAGAGACACTTGACCACAAACCAGTACTGTTGTTTCTAACTGGTCATTAGCAGCCTCTAGCCCCAGTTTTAGCTTGCACACTGCTGTCCCACCTTGAGTATGAGCTGATTGGAGATTTTCTTGGATTTGAGTGAAAAACAGGTTTGCATTTCACAAAACACTGTTGTAGTGTACATTTATGAATACGCTTTTGTTTTTCTGCCTTGTATGTGTCCATGTGCTGCCCTAGGACAAGTACAAGCCCAGGCACAAGTGTTTTACTAAATTGTAATTTTTTTCGTTTGGCAGGTAAAGCTTTTTAAACACACAGTGTTTAGTCCGGTTTTTACCTGAATGTTACCCAGCGATTCTACTCCCATCTTTTTGTTCGATTCTCATCTCTTTGTTCACTTAACATCCATTTGGTAAGGGCTGCAAATACCATGATGTTAGAAAAATAGAACAGTATTTGCCGGATCCTAAATAAAACCTCTGAGCAAGAACTTTATGCTAAATTTAATGGACATTCCTAATGCAATGGAATTACAAGCCTAATCTTTTTACTTCCTGGCACTATGTTTTAGGAAAATAACTTTCTTTCTTCCCCAAATGGAAACTAATCATATGGTTGTATTTTGAGCTACATAAATGTCTAACTTACGAGAGTCTGAAAGGGTGAATTTGAGCAGGACTGAAGGTTTTCTACTACAGCTTCTTTAGTGCACCTGTTCTAGTCACTCTTGGACTGTTCAAACTAATTTTGGCTTTTGCTATTTTAAACCCTTGCAAGATACTAAAGTCTTACTTGCGGTATTTGCCTTGAAGCATTAAATGCTTATTTCATAGGTGTCTACTAAACAAGGGGTAGTTCATTGCATAACTGTGTGCTCCATAAATTTTTTTTGATCATTTTTTAGTGTATCAGGAAATCCTGCTGTGGGCTGAAAGGTGTAGTTGTCAGAAGGTGAAACACAATGCAAATAGCAGGCCAAAGAATATGAGCTTTACTTCTTTGTATAAAGCACAGACTCCTTATCATAAAGAGATAACATATTTTTCTATGATCTTCATGTAAAATCAACAGCCCAGTTCTTAAAGTGTCACTTGCTTCTGTCTTTGTAAATGAGACTTCTTGATTCAGAGCATAGCCCCTGGGGTTTTTAGCCTAATTTATCTAATGTTATTGTGGTGAGATTGTTATACCTAACCTGACTGACAGATGCATCAAAAGAGAAGTCCCCTTCCCCTCCAACAAGCTTAATTCCACGAGACTATGCACTAATGATACCAAGCTGCCATTAGAGCTGCAGTCCCACTTTGGCAGGCAGCAAAAATCTGTCTTGCAGCTACCAGGATGCTGTTCCATGATGTATTTCAGGTAATGAACAAGTTCTTGGCTCCTGTGAAGACACCATAGGTTCCAATTTTTTTTTTCAGTTGCAATAAATCAATGTGATTTTCATAGATTTTATTTTCAAATATGCAAAGTACTAGATGGCCAAATCCCAAGGAGTTTTAATGGTACTTGGCAATGATCTTCACAGTTCCTTGCATTTCATGATGCATTATAACAGTAAAATCTTCAGGTAGGATTCCAGCCTATAAAGGAAACCATTGGCCTGATTTGAATCACATGGGCAGTCCCTATTCGAATCATGGAATTATGGAACCATAGAATGTTGGGGGTTGGAAGGGACATGTAAAGACCATCCAGTTCCAATCCCTGTGTCATGGGCAGAGACACCTTCCAGTAGACCAGATTGCTCAAAACCCCATCCAACACTTCCAGGGATGGGGCATCCACAGCTCCTCTGGGCAACCTGTTCCAGTGCCTAACACCAGAGAGAAATGTGTTGAACCCACGTCTTAGTGGAAATTAATAGTGTAATCAAATCACACTTCCTGTAGAGAGCAAGGCTGCTCACAGTGCTGTGGTAACCGTATCTGGAGCTGCGCTTTCCTTTTATGCCTGTTCTCTGTCTCCGAGTGTCTCGTATGCTTTGGCACATGGTGAGTCACTTCCACTAAGGAGAAAGCAATATGGTTCCACTTCTGTTCTGTGACCTGATGGTTGAAATATACCACTGGAAAGTGGGAGCTTGTTCTTCAAAATCACTTTTGACTAAGGTGTCATTAAACCTGGTCTTCAATTTCCTAGTGAATATTTTAGACATTCTGCCATTAAGCAAAATGTGGGTGCTACTGCCAGTACCATTACCCCTATGGCAGCACTTAATTGGCGTTCTGATAATCTCAGTCATTGTTTGAACTTGAACACCTAGCTCTCAGCATGTGAACAGACAGCTCTGAGTTGGTGCAGAGGGAACTTAATGGCTGTTAGGGATAGAGGCGCTGATGGGGTTTAGACTCACCAGAGATTTAAGCAATACATGACATAACGTATTTTGTGACTTACTCAAAAACTTGGCAGTTCACATCTGACTTGCCATCTGAACTACTTGTAAAGGTGTGTTCTGGTAGAAGGTGTTTAACAAGACTGTTTCAGGAGAGCGTGTGATATAATAAAGACACAAGTACTATTCCACAGCTTCCCAGTTACACTGTTGCAGCAAATTACTAATAGCAAGTTCTTACACCTTAGCATTCCAGAAATTGTAGCTACTGTTAGCATTATGTTGTTATGAAGCATAATGAACTTCTGCAAGGCATGCCTCATGTGAAAAGTGAAAACAATCTATCGTTTCTGATTAAATATGTACAGTCTTATGCAAGCCAGTGATTCTTGTGTAGCTCAAGATAGTTTTCTGCACACATTTTCTGGTGGGCTTCGTGATTTGTGATTTAGGAAAGTATTGTCTGAATGAAAAGCGTCTCTGTTTCTGCTTACAGTGCAACCCTAAAATAAAAAGAGTATACAAATCTTTGTAAAATTATATTGTAATAAACCAAATATGTTAAGAGCAGAACAGAACTGAGAATTTTCATCTGTTGGGACATTTTTTTCAAGTTGATCTTTAGAAAGTATCAATTTTTTAAAAAAAAAATCCAAAATTGCTAAAAAGAATTTAAAATTGTTCTCTGGCTTTACAGAAAGACTGAAATTGTGTAATGATTTAAATTTTCTAACCAATATTAGCTCTAGCTAGGAATGGAAGGAGTTTTTTGACTTTTCATCAGTACATAGGTCTGTAAGATAAGTGTCAAGTAAATCAAAACAAATTTAATTTTGCAGCTGTAAAATGGGTTTTAATCTGTAATGGAAACAGGTTTGTTAGTGCAATGGTAAGTACATTTTCTTTCCCACTTGGGTTATCAAAAAATTGTGTTCTTTGCATAAAGCATCTCTGTTATGTCTGTTTTGGAATGGGTTGGAACTGGAGAAGGAACCCACTGTAAGGATGAAGAGCAGCACCCTGGCTTCCCTAAAGTAGTTCACATTCTTTGTTTTGCTGTATTTTAAGCTGACATAGTTTTTGTGTTGATGGGTTTGTTTTCATTTATTTATGCAGTCATATTTGTCAGGTGGCTTAATCTCACTGTGATTAAGAACATTGAATGCTATACTTTCACCTGTACTTATCCAGCTCATTTTCACACAGATGTTATTTATCTCACCTGAATATCAAGGACTGTGGCTGTGTTTCGGCAGCAGGGTCTGTTTCTTTCAGAGCAAGGTCAAAACCTCTAGAAATTGTGATGTCGGGTCTTTTTCATTGCTGTGCATATGTGGGAGGTTGCATTAATTCTGGTATCTTTATTTTATTTTCAGGGCCCTAACTCAGTCATGATCGCCCTGGTAATGCTGTTGAATATTGGTTTAGCCATTCTTTTTGTCCATTTTCTGACTTGATTGGGATTAGGAAAGGTAAGAAAGGTCTTGTTTTAATATTAAAATCACCATATCTGCCCCACCTTAAATTATAAAGATTTAATTTCTTCACATACTTTTAATGTTCCCCACTTTAATTTTAGCTATGCCTGAATGTGATTCAACATAGTTATTTAATATTGTAACTGTTTTGACCCTTCAGTGAAGTCATGACAACTAGTGGTGTTAGCCCACAGTTCTCTCCAGTTGTGTCATCAACCTTTTAAATGGCACCTGTCATACTCAGACACAGGGAAGGAGGCTTGGAATTAGGATGGGACGCAAGAGAGATGAAACTTGGAAAATTCAGCCAGGGGCCCAGATCAGTTTCTCTGCTGGTGGCTCGTGGCTTTGGGGTCCTCTGAAAGCTGAAGCAAGCAGCCATGTTGGAAAACAAACAAAATAATCTTCTGAAGCAGCCCCGCCAGTGAAGCGCGTTGGCTTCTCCATCTGTTCCAGCAGAGTGTGACTAAACTGGAAATGTACGGAGCTGCACTTTTTGTTGATGGAAGTTAACAGCTGCCTTACTATTTTACCGTCTGATGTTTTTAGTGGGGAGATGGGAGAACGACTGCCAGAGGAATGTGGTCAGAGGATTCTCTTGCTGTGGAAGTGATTCCAGCGTTCACTCCTATCTCATTAGAAGAAATAGTTAGCAACATCAGTCACCAGTCTTATTCTATTACCTGCTGCTTTTAACATCTCCTGCAGTGTTCTGGGAGATCGAATTTCATTTGCCTGTGCATGATTCTGTTCATTTGTTGTTTATGAAAGTTGATGTATAGCCATAAGTAGTGTTTAGTCCAGCCTGGAGAAAGCTACCAGTTCTGCCTAACAGCAGAAGCAGAAAATCAAATATATTTTCCTAGTCCAAGGATAAAATTCTTAAATTCAGTTTCTTAAACCTGAAGAGTCATTTTGCATTAAGGTTCAGTAAATAATACTCCATTACTTTAAAACTTAAAGATACTGATATCTTCCTTAAAATGCTCAAATACTTGCGCCAATACCAAGCAAAATTATTCATAATAAAAAAATAAGAATCTCACACTGGTATAAGCACATTCTAATTAGGAGATAGAATATCAAAATAAGCCAAGAAAGGTGAGATACAGGGTTTGCATGTTGACTTTTCTTTTTTTCTTAATTCTGGTGCTGTGGTAATTGGTGATTTGAATTATTACGTTTCAACACTGAGGTATTTTCACAGCAGTTAAAATAAAGTCTTGTCTGGGTGCACATTAATGCCAGTGACAATTAAGTTAGCTAATGCTCATAAATCATGATTTTAAAATGCTAGATTTGTGTTGAATACATTCAGGTAGAGCATTTAAAAATGTTAAGTGATTGTTTATCGATTTGATGCCTTCAGTGTCTTTAAAGTCCATTTATAATTTTACCTCAGCATTAAAAAAGCGTCAAAATTTTTCATTTGGAAAGTTTGTCTTAAGTAGTTTCATAGCCCTTTGTTCAAACAATGTGATCACATTTCTTTTTTTGTGCCATTATGCTGTAATTATTGTACCCTATATTAATCAAATGCATGCTTATTTATTGAAGATATGTGGTGTGATCATTTGGCAAGCAAACATTTTAATTTAAAGCTGCAAAAAGCAAAGGGCTTGTATTACGGTTTATTTTATCTCTATTAGAAAATCTTTCATACAGTATAGTTTTTGAACCTGTTTGTGAACTTTCTAAGTTTTTGCATGGTTTAATGGGCAACATTCTTACAAAATACATTAGCTATTTTTTGATGCAGCATAGTAAAGTACCGTAGGTATGGACTGAATATTGTGCAGCAAAGCAGCTCCGAGCAGGGCAGTAACACCGTGGTGTTTTTTACAGAAGTATGTTGAGAATCCTGTGTTTTGACCAGTGTGGATAAAGAAGAAAGCAGAAAGAGAGCAAATGAAAATAAAACTTGTATATTTATTTTTAAAGAAAAAAAAACAAAGTTTGAATTGTGTTTTAAATTTAGGAAAGTAATTTTTAAACAAGAACAAAATTTTAAAAGTTACTGTGTAAGCCTTGAATTAATGGATGAAATGTTCCATCCCACCATTAAATCACCCCCTGTCTCCTTACATGGAGAGGTAATTTTGTAACTGACATATTTAATTCCTATTAAATGTTTATTAAAAATACTTTACGCTCTGGAAATAATGGGTAACAAAGCTTATGAAAAATGTTTATAAATTTAAGTAAGCATGTTAGTACCATTTATAAATATGTATGATTTATAAGCTTTTTTAAAACAAAGCTAAAACAAATTGTTGGTATTTTTCTAAAATGTGCACAGCTGTATTTTACATGAAAGGCTATTTATAATTGGTTGTTATACTGTACACTACATTTTGGACAGCACAATGAAGCCTGCCAATGTACTTAAAAATGTCATTTTGTCTATTCAAAGTTTCTTGCTGTCAAAGAATGAGCTCTTTATCTATGAGTTTGTCTATTTATAATTCTTGACCCAAAATGTACAATGTACAGTTTTCACAACTGTATTTGCTCTAATAAAAATAAGTTGGTTATTAATAGAGTTTCAGACTACTTTTTCCTGTTTATGAATTACTTTGTTCACTCTCTGGAAGCAATTTTTCTAATTAATCAAATAAAAAGGAGTGAAGCAGGAAAATGAGTGAAATTCTGGTCCCTTTGAAATAATTGTGAGTTACTGTTTTCAACAAAAGTGATTCTGGGAAACAATTTAAAATAAATAATAAAAAAAATTTCAAGCTTTATTTTGTGTCTTCTTTTATTTTCCCATACAGGTTTTTGTAACTTTATAAATTTAGTATCTCAAATTGTACTCCCACTACAAGATGGTTTGATCAGTTTTGTTTTAATTGGTGAGTGACTGGTCAAGTAACAGCTCTTCTTGTAAGGGAATTAATTTTTTTAGGCTTCACTGCTCATCAGGGTCTTCCAAGGTTCAAAATTAACATGATTTTTGTGAGCCAGTATGTACACGGAGAAAATTTGCCATTACAACTGTCTTAAAGCCACCACATTTGCTTAACTACTCAATCAGCTGAAAATTTGATTTTCCATGATTCCAGCTCATAGTTGTAACCAGCCGTACTGAAATCCTAATGTTTAGTTGAAGAGGAGAGAAATTTTTTATTAGTAGTTCCTAATTAATGGAAATATATTTTTAGGAAGTAGTCATTACTGTCTTGTTCTTTAAAATAATTCTACCAGCATGAAGCTTAACTTTAGGAATTTTTGTTTTCTGCACAGTACCTGCTCCCTAAAGAAAATCTTTGGCTCTTTAAGGAGAGAAAAATGCATTCTCAAGAAAAATAAACAGAAATAACTTTAATGCCAGAAAATGTTAAAGTCAGCTTCAGTGAGATGAGTCTTCTCTGACATTTGTGATCCACAGTCTGTACGTTCAGTCAGGAGAGTAAAGTGTCGATGAGCTATTTCTTAAGGTGTATGAATGTGATAATATACTCAGGCATATAAAAATCTGAACAGCAACAAGCAGAAGATTTGCATGGAAATAGAAGAAAAAAGTTCCCGTAATTTTAAGTCATTTCCCATCCGAGGTATTTTTACCAGTGGTTTGTGTTACAAATGGTGTTACGTGGCCGTGTCTCTGCTGTGCCTAAGGGAACAAAACCCCATGGACACACAGTGCAACTTAATGCTTCAAGATTTGCTCCAGCATGAAAAATTTTACCCCACTTCCAGCAAGGAAAGCTTTTCTCAGGCGAAGTAGTTTCTCCTGGCACAGTTATGTGTTTGCCCACAGGTAAACAGTGAGCTCTCTCAGCCTTGAATATGAGGCTTGGTTTCTTGGACAGGCTGAAGAAAAAAAAGAATCATCTGTCATAGCTTTTAAGGCCTTGCCTTACTTAGTGTATATATATATATATATATATGTAAGTATATTTCTTAGTTTGCCTTTCCATCAGAAGAGCAATAAGGAACATAAAGAGTGAGGAATTGTTGGCATTTGCTTTCCAAAAGGAGGGGTTCACTTTGAAAGTAGAAATTTTGTGACATATGGCTACAACTTGCCCTTCAGGTAGACGTATGTTAAAAAAAATCAGTAATACAGCCTAGTACTGACTTTAAAAGAAGTAAACACCTCTTTATGAGAGTTAAATTAAAAACCTTGAAATAGTTATTTACATAACTTTTAATGATGTTCTGTGATTACATATTTATTAAATGCTCTGTTAAAATACACAGTATGAAAAGATTCTGACAATAATATGGATGCAAGGATAAAAGCCTGGAGCATTCAGCACATACCGAGCCTCACTAGCATCCTTATTTGTTATTAATAAAACATGGTTGTGAATTGTATCTAAATGGTTTAACTCATAGCTCATTTAACCCATTTAGTCAGGGGAGACGGTTCTATGGGCCATTCTCCTATGGAAATGTAATTCAGTATACAAAGCAAATTAAGAGGAGGGAGATTAAATAAGCCTTTCAAATGAAGTAGTCTTCTCATTCTCTCATTGAATATTCAGAGAAACAGCAAAAAATAGAAATTATGTTAAGTCGGAGCAAGAAGCAGTGTATGCCAACATGCTGTAGCGGAGCCATCTACAGTATCTGTCTCTGGGTTTTTTCTGCTGGACACGGAAACTGCAAACTAAGAGACATTACACCTCCTACCACTGTAAGAGGTAAATATAATTTCCATACTCAACATCTTTAAGAAAAATGGTGTATAATGTCAATGGCTATAAACTAGAAGGAAAAAAGCCATTTCATCTATCTGGGCAGTTTATGTTGTGACCATGACTTTAACAGCAGAACAAATCCCTCAGCCCCCTAAAACCAATAGCAAAAATAAAGCTGGTAGCAGAATTTGATAACAATCTCTCATGTTTCTTCCTTTTATTTGCTACAAGGAGGGGATGGAGGGGAGAACAGGAAACAGACAGCTTTTTTTAACCCGATAATCTAAATTTCATCATGTCAGTGTGAGCTTCCTTCAACTATTGCTTTTCACAATCCGTTAGCACTGGTTATCTAGATTTTAGGTGCAAACTGGCAGTATATTGAATGTCATTTCTTCAAGAAGGTTTTGAATTTTTCTCAGTAATGAAAAAAACTGGATTTCCCTTCCCACCGGTGAAAATGGGTTTGGTGGTACTTTTGCTGTGCCATCACTGTTTTTCTAATTATCTTCTGTCCTTCACTGCCCACCCACCTCCCAGTTTTTGACAAATTCAGCTTAATCAGTTTTGCCCTGAATGTGGACGTTGCCCCAGGACTTCAGCCACTCACTCCAGGAAGTTGTGTTTTCTGTGGGGCACTTGTTCAGCATATTTAGCTCTCTGTGGCTGTGGAGCCCATCTCTCCTGCAGTTTGCCCCACAGCAAATTGCGCGTGTCCTATCACAGTTTTCATTGGGTCCGTTCTCTGCATACTGGCAATGCTGGTTTATGCAACTGTATTATAATTTCATATCTACTCTCATTGTCTCCAGAGTCAGGACACTGATTTAAATACAGTGTGTGGGAACTAAAAGAAAAATACTGAAAGTGATGCCATACACAGAGATTTCTGATGGCTCTTTAGAATTCATAGAAACCAAGATAATGGTGACATTATTGAGAAAAAAATCTGGTATCAGCTGGGTTAGGAACTCCTCTACAAATGCCCACATTGAGGTTATGAAAAAGATTGGCCATGCAGCTGAAGCTGATTCTCAAATCAGAAGAGCAAGGAGTCTTGTTGAGGGCTGTGATTTACTGAGATAGTGCAGTATGATGATTTCTGGACCTGATACAGATACATGCAGATTGTTGGACTGAATGAAATACATTCTATGTTGGAAGTCTGGGGCTGCTCTCCTGCCTGAGCTTTCATATGTCTTCCTCCATGTCTTATACCGTTTGATCAGGCAGCTTTGTGGAAGTTGGGGCACATACATTTAGACAAGGACTAGATTTTAAATTCGTAAGTGCCTTCAATACTAATTAAGTAAAGAGCAATAAATGATAGAGAGGTGAATCATTGGCTTTAAGCTATGGGGTTTGAACTCTGCTCTTTTTTTATGTTGATTTTTCCAACCTGGAAGAAAATACAGAATATAGTCAAAGAGTAGAATTTCAGGTGTTGTCTTTTACAATAATAGGTATGCTAATCAGTGACAGTACCTAAATTCCTTTGAGATTAATACATTAATTTGAGAGAGACGTGTCTTTCTCAACTCTACAGACTGGTTCACTGAATAGCAGCTTGACAGAGACACTGTATTAGACCACAAAAGACAGATCTTGACCAAGAGTTTTGAGAATGGCTGCCTGTATTTACATTTCTTCATCTACACTTAATGATCTAAATTTAATGATTTCCTAACTTCTGAACACCCAATGGTTATTATTCAGAGACATTTGGGGGGGGTGGGGGAGGAGGGGGGAAATCAGATAGTAGATTGAAAACCGCGGTCTATGAAGATGTTAAAACTGGCATACAAATATGCCAAAGGTTAAAAGCATTTAGATTTGGGTTTTGAATTGGTCATTGGAGCTACAGGCTCTGATTTTGGGATTACAGTCAAAATCCAAATCTGGATCTAATTCCAAAGGCATACAAGTGAAATACTTCAACCAGGAGTGTTGTTAAGGAAGAGGCTGGGGGGAGGGAGTTCCTTAAAACCAGGCTGCTGTAACTCTGGGTTAATTAAGCTGTTACATTCTGTACTTCTGGAACAGTGTCATTAACTTTATTTAACATTGCAATTTTACTATATTCAGGACATGTTCCACAGAATACCTCAGAAAGTATCATCATTCAAGGTAATGGTGCTTAATTACTTACCCAATTTTAGCTGCAGAGTACTTTTATCATGTAATACCACCAAGTCTTCAAAAATATTGTAAACTGCCTTCCATTTCATTATGACAGCTCAGTTCTAGATTTTGTTTAGGCCACTGATGAGAAAGTCACTAAATGATGGGATCGGCTACCATGGAAACAGTGAAGACAGAAGAGCACCAGCAGCATTTCACAGGGGCTAGGACTAAAAAAGACATTCTTCAAAGAGAAGGTGATTGGAAGACATTTACATCACAGCGGATGGCTTCCTTGCATTCCTGCCATACCGAGACAACACATTCCTGGCATAGGCTGCAGCAAGCCTCCACATGCACCAATGATACACAGCAGAAGAGGCATTGTCAGAAGGACTGGAAATGAATCCTTAGGAACAAGGAGGTACAGACATGTTAAAATCAAATACAGAAGAAAGAGGAAAGCATGGGGAAAAGGAAGGAAGGTGAAAGCAGAAGCCATGAGGAACCTATATGTGTTAAAAGGGAGGGGGAGAAATTGTTTATAGGGAAAAAATACTAAGGAAATAGATAAAATTGAACAGAAGAAAGTGGCATTTGTTAGGTAGGAATATGGATGGGATAGAAGACTGAGAAGTAACCATCCTCAGTACTCAAACAGCTGGTCTAGAAAGCTGTGTTCCAAGCCCATGGGGATTAAGAAAAAAACAGATGGACTTAAACTGCATGAAAATTGAGATCCAAGATAGGCATAAAGAAAAATTCTCTAATTGTAAGAATAATATCTTTGAGTTAGATTACCACAGGAATGAGAGGATTTAGTATGTTTATTCTGAACAAGATTACAGATTGCAAGATTGCTGAATGTCCCTTAATGGCCTGTTTTCTGTGATTCTATGATAATCGTTATGGAATGTGAAAATTAGACAGAGGCGTGATGGGAAGGAACTGGGGGACAAGAGAATGAGTTCTTCTTTACTTACAAAAGAAACTTAAATGAGGGTGTACTGCAGGAATAAAGTAGGAGGATGTTTGGACAAGGCAGATGAGAGGAACAAGAAAACGTGAGCCATAGAGAGTGAAGAAGAGTGTCAGGGGGTTGCCAGAAGGCACACAAGAGCGAAGGGAATAAATGGGCAAAACCCACAACTGCAGGGTTGCAGTGCTGGAAGGAGTACAGGCAAGAAGTGGGCTGGGAAGCCTTAGGCAGTCCTGCAAGAACAGCACACTGAAGCACAGCAAAGATGGCTTAGGAGACAAAGACAGAAAGCAACACCAAGGAAGCAACAGGTGTTCAGCAACGCCACAGGTGTCCATGTCCATCATTTTTCTCAGGTGAAGATACTCAGTGGACTTTGATACAATTTTTAAATTGTGAGAATAATTGAAGTTATCAAGAGGCCTCCTTTTAATAATTAAATGTTTAGGGAAACATCTGTGTCCAAAACCTGCAAAAAACAACAGCTTGCTGTTACAGCAGGCTGGCTTGGGTTCCGCTGAAAAGAGTCAGTTATGCAGACATGGTAGCAGTACATTTTATTAACTCCTTGTGTAAAATTTCTCCAAGAAAAGTACTTTATACGATGGGAGTTTCCTGCTCTTCATGGAGATGTGATAAACCAACCAAACAAAAAATTTAACCACTGCATAATCGTATTAGCTCCCCATTTGAAAAGAACCTTAAAGCAGATTTGCGGGTTTGTGTCTCTGAGCATCTCCTCAGACTACAGAAATGTTGTTGGTATTTACAGCGATTCGCTGCTGTACCAAATGTTGCATATGCTCTATAGACTATGCTGTTGTGAGTCACGCAAGAAGTTACGTAACATTTGGAAATACATTCAGTCATCTGCTTGCTACAGAAATATTGCTAACAGATTCTTCACTCTCTTTTATCTCAACAGTCTTTATCACCCTTGTTAAATGTTATTTTCATGCAACTTCCTCAAGGGGAGATGACTCAGCCAGAGAGTAAACTATAATGCTCCATTGACACCAATGGCCATATGTGCTGGTAATCAGGTGCTGCCATCCCCTCCTCCTTGACAAAGCTGTCTGTTGCATTGGGGTTTAATTGCGTCCAGAGTGCTATTCCATACTACATACCAGTGCAAATGTCACCAGGAACAGGGTGAGAACATAACCAGTGAAGGGCACGATCAGTAATGCAGCCTTCCTTCCAAACAAATAACAGTTCTCCAAAGCATCAGCGTTGCCTCCTGACCATACACCTTTTGGCCTGTGTCCTGCCTGGCCGCGCTGAGAGGAAAGATGGGCTTTTCCCTAAAGGTGAACAAATGCAAGATCAAGGACAACTTTTAGCAACAGACCCCTTCCAGTAAGCCAGACTTCACTCAATCTCCTCTGATATACCTGAGTGCTAATTAGTTTATGCCAGGTCCTCAAAAGGCTATGTGGACACCTGCACACCTTTGAGGATTTAGGGCTTCATCCAAGCCCCACTTCTTCCATGGAAGGTGGGGTCGGGTGGCAGGGGGTTGGAGTTTGTTGGGTTTTTTGCACACAGACATGCATGCACTTGTTGTCTGGTGTCCATCCTTCTCAGGCAGCAAGAAACAGCAGTTTTACTGTTTTCTGCCAGTAATTGGTCATTTCTCCCTGTCAAGCAGCCTGAAGGTAGCAGAGACATTTCAGAGACTCAGTGTGGATATGTGAACTTCATCTTTTACCCAGGAGACTGAGCACTTCTATAGTCCATTGCTGCCAGATAGATAAATATGTGATGCGTAGAGCATATAGCTAGCTGTGAAGTCTATCATTATTGCTTCCGTCCACTTTTTACAAACTTCTTTTTAAATTATTTTAAGCATTAGGGTGGGTTTTTTGGTTGCATAAATTGCAGGTCTTTAAAAAATGTCATAAAAAATTATAAAAAAAAATAAAATAAAAAATGTCAATCACTGGCTTTGGCGGCCAGAAATAGGGACTGGTAAGTGTTCAGATAGGTGAGATGTCATCTTGTGAAGAAAAAAAGCAGAAAGAAAAATATTTTCAATTCACCTTATGACTAGTAGCTAATTGGCTGACATTTCAAAACCCTGTGTTCACACATCTCACATTCTTCACACTAAATGAGGGAGATTGAAAACACTGAAGAAGGTTTATTTTCAGGCATAGGAAGAAGCATAATTTGAATTTATTTTGGGTGGAAATGAAAAGTGCTTTTTGGTTAAATTTATGAGTCAGAGAACCTCAAAGCCCATTTGTGTGCCGTGGTATTGTGTACATAGGGGCCAAGCCTGCGTCTCAAAGGCCAGCGAGACGGGCTGCACACAAACAGCCTGCTGAGGACACGCTCTGTGTGGGCACAAGGCTTCTCTCAGTTCACTCCTTTGACAGCATTCCAGCTGCCGGCCAGCTGTAGGTATGAGCTTTAGGGCAGAGGACTGGTGGTGTGACCTACGGCTGGAAAGTTGGTGGTGGTGGAGCACCCTGGGCTCGGCCAGAGGCCTCCTGACACCTTCACTTGCCCCACCAGTGCTGAGTCTGGAGCACTCCTGTATCCTGGAGAGGGCAGTGGTGAATGATGGTGCCTACAGGGGACCTGCACATGTGCCTGGCTCCCACAGCCCCCCGGAGCTCAGTGCTTGCAGCGTTTCATTAATGGTTTGAATGTCACAGCAGGAACCAGCTGTTGCATCTAGGCACCTACGGGGTATTTTCAGTATTCCAGATATGCCTCTGTCAAAGCCCTGTTGAAATACTGCGAAAATACTGATGGAAGAGTAAAATAAATTGGAAGGAGAGCAGAAGTAGTTGCCACTTGCAAGACAAAAACAGAAACCAGAGGCGCTTCCGTCCTTACAGTTCGTGCACATGACTCGGGAATAAGGCTGGCAGCCAAAACTGCCCGATTGTGCTATCGAGTGTCCCTGTGTTGGGAGGGAATGTCCTGAGGAGCTGGCTGGCCACTGACATTTGGAAAATGAATGAATTGTGCTTGCCAGGTGCTTGAGAACAACAATTGGCGTGAAATAGCTGGCATGACATGAGTTTGCAGGCAGTGTTTTATTTCCCATTCTTCTAGACCTTCCCATTGTATCAGGGGACTAAACAGAAGCCCATTTCAGAGTGCATTAAATATTCTAAGGGGATAGTTACAGATACATTTGCAGTACATTAATTTTATTGACATATTTAACTAGAGTAGGAATGCATATGGAATATTATCCCAAATAATACCAGAAGTGGAGACCTAAAATGAATCTGGAATGCATGCTGTGGAGACACTGGGAAAATCTGGGAAAAGTCAAGGTAAGAAAATGTGAAAATGACTCTGTTATTTCCAGAATTTATGAAAAAGATGAACGAATTTTGCAGACCTGAGCTACGACTGTTGTTTATAGACCTGCTTTAACTAGGAACAGGGTAAGCCCTGCTCTCTGCCACCCTTAATTTTTCCTTTTTGTGTTTTGTTTTTCTTTTTAAATGCCACTCCGACTAACTTTAATACTTAACATAGCAGAAGTAATTGAAGTCAAGCATAGGAGCAGATCTGATAGGGCAGTCTGTCACACATTGCTCCAGAGCAAGCTTTAAATCCTTATTGATCTGTGTGTCCTAGAGGAGACATTTTGTTCCTGGAAGCCACAGGTGCTGCTTGTGGCACATCTACTGTAGAGAGACCATTTTAAGCTACCTTTGTTGCATTGCTCAAGTCACATAAGGTAGATAGTTAATATACTAGTTCAGTGGTAATGGTGATTAACCCATACCTTTTATAAACTGTAGAAAATTCAGTGGCAGTGAACGAAGTTACTCTATAGCTGGAGAGGAGCTCGTATAAGCTGATTTGCTTTCTTACAAGAAAAATTACTTGATCTTGAAAGAACCTTGACTAGCGACTTTGGGTGAATGATGCAAGTAGAAAAGCCAGGCCAGAAACATGAGCTACTTATTTCCTCCTGACGTGCTGAGATGTGCCTGTCTCACCTGAGGTTTTCCATATTCTTTGGAGATTCACACAATTTTGCCCTTTGGTCTTTAAAACAAAGGTGAATCAGCAATCCGAATTGTAACATTTTATTAATGAATATGAAATAGTTTCCACTCCACGCTGATTTTCCTTTTTAACACTGATAAGCAAATTTCAGTCAGGACATGGGTGCAAAATGTGCTGCACTGTCACAGCTCCAAAGAGAGGCAGCAGAAGAGTTCGATGTTGAGCATTCACACCATTCAGCCCTGGAGACTTCAAAGGTCTAAATTGTCATCCTGCTTTCAAATTAGTGATTTAAAATTTACAAATGGTAGTCTTAACTTTAGCATTTCCTTCTTTTCCCTCTGGCTCACCAGTAAATCTCTGGTATTTACTGAAATGTACTATTTGTTTAAGGACAGAGAGATGCTGCACATTGTTTCTCTTTGGCTTCAAAAACATGATTCTTGTCAGGATTGTATGACTTCAAAATGAATACCACCCCCTGGAAAAGTTCAGGCAGACCAACGCATTAGGTGATTTACCTTCTCCCACTGACAAATTTACTGCTTTTATCAGGAAGAATAGGAAAGTTAAGCTTTTCTACCATGTGAACAAAATCAGAATATCACAAGCACATAAATAATTACTTTGAATCTAATAAAAAGATAGGTGATCATTTATTACATTAATTTAATTGCATTAAGAATGTAATTAACGTCTGCTTAATCATAGAGTTACTGCAATGAGTGAGTAAATAAACATTCATCCAAATGCAGGAACGCTGTCTTTTCAGGAGGAAGGGACATATGCAGGACAGTCCTCACCTTCTTCTCAATCAAGATGAAACAATGAAACAAAATTAATTTATTTTTTATTAAGTATTTTTTAGCACCTTTGTAAGATAAATCCTCAGTAAATCTGCTTCTAAACATTCAGCGAATTTCAAGTAAAGCTTTGCAGAATCCAAGACTCTGGGCATATCACAGAATTTTAGGGTTGGAAGGGACCTCTGGAGATCGTCTAGTCCAAGCCCCCTGCCAAGGCAGGGTCACCTGGAGCAGGTGACACAGGAACTCATCCAGGTGGGTTTTGAATGTCTCCAGAGAGGGAGACTCCACACCCTCCCTGGGCAGCCTGTTCCAGTGCTCTGCCTCCCTCAGGGTAAAGAAGTTCTTCCTCATATTGAGGTGGAATTTCTTGTGTTTTAGTTTACTGAACTCGTCCCATCACTGGGCACCACTGAAAACACTCTGGCACCATCCTATTGACACCTGCCTTTGAGGTATTTGTATGTATTGATGAGATCCCCTCTCAGACTTCTCTTCTGCAGACTAAGCAGACCCAGCTCCTGCAGTCTCTCATAAGAGAGATGCTCCAGCCCCCTTTGGCCTCTGCTGGACCCTTTCCAGTTGCTCCTTGTCTTTCTTGTACTGAGGAGCCCATATGCTGTGGTAAACTTTGAGATGCTCATCCTTGACATAGAAACTAAAGCCTTTCTGCTAACAAATTTGAGACAGCGTTTGCAAAGGGACCTGCACTTCACTAAGAGAGCTGTGAGCTTTTACGTGACGTGTGCCAGACCTGCAGTAATTGGTAGTCAAGGTGCAATACTGCTCCAGCACCTCTAAGCACTGGAGTTTGCACAGCATATCCCATGCTCAGGAGCACTCTCTGCTTGCAGCTTCCATCCTTGGCACTTTAAAGCACTTTGTGAGCCCTGCCACCTGCCCTGAAGTTGAGCCAAGAGGCTCCGGCTTCCAGCACTCACTGCACAGTAACAGAGCGAGCCCAGCCAAGCAATGGAACCAAAGGGTTCCATAACCTCCTTGGAGAGAGGGGGGCACAATGGGCAGCTTTGGCCAGCAACCTCAGGCCAGCTAAGATCAGCAGCTATGACAACAACAAAAACTGCATGAAACCCCTGCCCAGAAGGTCTCACACCACAACTACTCTGCCTTCGTCCTGCAGGGGGTTGTCCATGCAATCCATGGCAGTCGAGGGGGAGACCCCATCACACACACAGCTGTGCTTCAGCCTTTAAATGGAGACTTCATGCTAAGATTCCCTCCAGCTGAGACAAGCTAAAGCTATCAAAACCAAACTTCAGACCCTTCACTCACAGGACATCTGACCAGTGCTCCCTGCCAGCATGGCTAGAGGGCTCTGGGCAGGTCTGCCCATGTGGTTACATTTACAGATAGCTGTGCTCTTCCATGGTCATATTGCTGAGACCTTCAAGTTTATTTCATGTAGCCACTGCTCATGTATTTTCCATAGTATTTTGAAACTGCCTGGCATCAGAATTCATACTATTTATAGTTTTACGTACAACTTAATATTTACTTCAATCTCCAATAGGGGTGCTTACTGTAAATGTCAGCAGATTACTTACTATGGCAAATTAATTAGTTATGTAATTATTCTCTTTTTAGGGAGGAGAGGCTGTTAATACTTGTTGGATTACTTGAGCATTATGAACCCTTTGAAGTTCTTCAGCATTTTGGAATATTTAGTACAGGACATGCAACTTTAAAGCAACAGTGCGAATAATATCCCAGAGCTCAGGCATAAAGAGAATTATTTTGTTTAACTCAGGTATTAACAGTACTTTGTCTCAAATGAACATTTCATTTGTGCTAAATTACAATGAAATTCCAGTTGAAGCATGTAAGAGGAGAACATTTAATAAATTTATTGATGAATACTCTTATGGTGACTATCTGCTGGGTTAATAATGATAGGACAACTGAAATAAAGTATCAGCAGCTGTTACCAACCAGCTAAACAACAGTAATTTTTCCCCTTTGTGCCCTAAAATAAATTTTTAAAGAGAAGGATGAATACTGAAAGGCAGACATCCACATTGGTTTGTACTTTAACTCCCTTTGATGGTTTTGGAGCATAATTACTTTTGTTTATTTGAACAGGACAAATGCATATGCAAACTAACGGTTGCTAGAAAATGCATAACTTATAAAAAGGTGCAGTTCCCTTGACATATGACAGGCTACACTCTCACAGCCAGCACGACAATTAAAAAAAAGTATTAAAAACTAGCAACAAAACCTGGGTGCTTGCTAAGCCAGCACACACACAATGGATTTTCAGGTACAGAGTTCTGGAGTGTTGTATTTGACAACAGGGAGACCTCACTGACAATTTTGTCGCTACTGGAGGCCCTGCTAAGCAGCCATATGTGCAAAGCAGTAGTAGAGGCAAGTTCTCTGGGATGGGATAAGATGGGACTGACTCAATACTTTTATTTTGTACAGTGTATACTTCACTTGTAGAGCTCACAAATAAATAATGTGTGTTCCTTTGTTGTCATCACTTAGCATCTATTTGGAGGTGCAGATTTTTTTCTTTCCAGTGTAATTTTACTTTATCCCTTTCCAGTTGAGAAACAAAGGATTCATGTTTTTGTTACCAGACTGCCAGTCCACCCTCCTTGTAAAAATGCCTCAAGATCCAGAAGGATGGGAAGCTGTCAGGAAACAGCCCAAAACCTCTTCTACTGCAAAGTGAGGCTGAGCTGGAGAAAACACATCTGAAGGAGCTCTCCCCGGTGGGATGGCTGGGGCAAGCCTAAGGCCCAGCCCAGAAGAGCACGCAAGCAGGAAATGAGGGAAACAGATGGAGCAGTGAGACAGTGAGAGGGGAGGGTGTAAATCTGGTGAGCTAAGCAAACGGGCACCATTGTTCCCAAACCCAAGAAGCTCTTGACCGGAAACATTACAGATTGAAATTAGCATCCAAGCTCTTTGGTGTCCTGAAATCACTGCACTCTGGGGTCCCATTGAGGGATGTGGAAGCACAGCTTCCTTTCTTAGAAATAATGAAGTCAGGAGGGTATTTTTGCCATAAGATTTATCAGTCTGAAAAAAATATGCTTAGCGTATACAAAACACCCTATAGGAGCTCCCAGCTGGGGCCAGACATGTTTCCCTGCTGGATCCCCTGCCTGCAGCTCCCCAGTTCCCTGTGAGGGTGCTGTACAGCAAACATCCAGAAACAGACTCTGATCCCATCTGAGGACTGGTCTGATTTGAATTCAGTATTTCTGCAGGCATAGAAGGAACATGAAGAGTATCTTCCAGCTGAGGCCCTACAGGATGACACAATATCCATACCAGAGCTGTAAGTTCACTGTTGTAAGTTCTGACTCTTGGTTCTGCTTGTTTGGAGTCATCATCGCGCAGAGTTACATCAGCATCAAGACAGCTATAGTAGGAAAGAAAAAAATAATTGGCACTGTCTGGTTGCCTTCTGGTTTGCATATATTCAGCAAAATAGCTATCTAGTACTGGGAATAATTAGTGAAATTAAACCACTATTTCTGTTATCATTACTTCATTGATACTCTTTGTTAACTTCAAGGCATCCTGAGGGTCAAGCACAGTGTAGCACTGTTCAGGAAAATGAGCAAACCACAGGTAGCTCTGTTAAGCCAATTTTTCATCCCAAGGCTCTTAAGGACTTCAGAGAAGTGGCATCCCCATTACTGAGATGAGAAACTGGATCATCAGCTGATCTGGATGATGTGATTGGACACGGTCTCTTCTTCTCATAGCAGGTCTGCATTTAGCTGTGAAAAGCAAATCCTAAGAGATCTGCAAATTAACAATAAAAGCTTTAGAGCCTGTAACAACACTGTAAGTACTTGGACTAAGTATATCATGCAAAAAAAAAAGGCCCGAGTTTATCATTCTAAAACCAAATTATATATTCTACATTCTGGATTTTTAAATACACCTGAATAGGTTTGAGTAGTCCTGCCAATCACTACACAAGTGTTAAAGTACAGGCTCTTTTCTGGTGTCTCTGAGTTATATGGTTCTGACACAATTTTAAATGAGATACGCAAAAACCATGTCACATATGTATTCAGCAGGAAGGAAGAACATAGCTCATGCTGCTAGTCCCTTCAAGACTTACAGAATCTTTCCTCTTGATTGTATGGACAGTAATTGACGTCCTAAGACCAGAGGAATCTAAAAACCCTTATAATTTTGACCATTTAATCAAGCGTATATTTACATTTAAGTTACCATCTATTTGATCTTCTCCTAAATGAGTGTCACCTAATCAATCTGAACATAATTTAGGAAGTTCTTCAGTATCATCTCAAAAACGTCAATCTCTCTACACATTTAATTATTTTAGAAGCCATATATATTGGGGTGAAGTAAATAAAAGAACTGCTATATGAATAAAATAGAAAATTTTAATTCTAGCCATAGAAATGACTGGGTCCTAAGAGAACTCTTCCTGGTTATATGGTTCACCCATGGCAGATGGTATTGTCGCAAAGAATTATGAGGTTTGTAGTTTGAACTCTCCTGCAAATCACTCTGGGATGGAACGTAATTAGACTTCCAGCCAGCACAGGTGCCTTTACCCTCAGCTCCCACTTACAAACATGGAGATTAGTGCTGGGAACCCAGGACAGGTTCAGCTGAAAGCTACTATCTCTAAGCTCATCAAAGTGATGCCATCAGGGTGCCTCACAGAAAATCAGTCTGCAGAGGATCTCTCTGGTAAACTCAGGATGTTCATGCCCATTTCTCACAGCTACAACCACACTGCACCAGCAGCACCTACACTGCTTCCAGGGCGTCTGCTCAGCCTGGTCCCAAACCTCCCCAGGGACACAAATTCCCCTACTTCAGTTGGCAGGCTGTGCAGAAAGTCTACATGGGAAAAAAAATGTTTGTAATGTCTAAACTCATTAATGTTCACACATTTCAGATTAGATTGCTTTAAATTTACTGGAATGAGCACTCAAGCAGAGTAAGTTTCAGAAAAGTCATGACCAGTCCAAGATGAAAGATGGTTTAAATACATCCTCATAAGCAGGCCTTTGCTAAAGATGGGTTAAAAACCCCTGTCTTCTGATGATGCTTTTCAGCAGGTCCAGTAAGCAGGGGGTTGCTGTTGAAAGGTCACTTGTACTATCTCTTCTGTACCTTGTGACAGAGCATCTGATAAAGAAATCTTGCAAACCATTGATCAAGATTTATTCTGGGCTTGTGATCTGAGGATTTTACTTTCCTCTAAGGTGTTCAACTTCTGAACATTTTCTTTCTATATTCCTCCTATATAATGCAAAAATCAAGCTACTTAATAAAAT
Organism: Eulacestoma nigropectus; assembly: GCA_013397775.1. Taxonomy (NCBI): domain Eukaryota; kingdom Metazoa; phylum Chordata; class Aves; order Passeriformes; genus Eulacestoma; species Eulacestoma nigropectus. Next base: position 834,529 of record VZTE01003717.1, read on the forward strand.
ATTTCAGATCTGCATGTCTTACTTTGAGTGAAAGTACTGCTTAGGAAGAAAGGGGAACAGATGCTGAAGATAAAAAATCTCAATCACTCCAAGCTGAAGTCTGGCAGTTGTCATCAATATAGATCTCATGATGCTGCTCCCAAAAATGGAGAATACACATTAGGCAAATTTTTTTTTGTACGTAACAGTAGTGTTATTCTTGCAGCAGTTTTGACATAATATGATATTTGGTACTTTCTGACAAGGATTGTTACGTAGGATGCTGTGATCTTTCAATCTGTTGATGCATTACTTTCTGGAAGTGGGTGTATTTAAGTGGTAAGTGTAAGGGATAGACAAACAGAGGCAGAAATCTGAATAAATCCATCTCATAACTGGGCAGTGCTGCATGCCCAGTGGGGAGTCTCTTTGTTCCCCTGAATCACACGCATGCTCTTCCCACAAAATGTCGCGCGTTGCTACCATTGTTGCTTAACCCCAACCAGCAACTAAGCTTCACACTGCCACTTCTTCACACCCCCACCAGCAGGATCAAGGAGAGGATCAGAAGAGTAAAAGTAGCAAAAATATTGTGGGCTGGGATAACGACAGTTTAATAGGTAAAGCAAAAGCCTCACACACAAGCAAAGCAAAACAAGGAATTAATTTACATCTTCAGACAGGCAGGCAGGTGTTCAATCACCTCCAGGAAAGCAGAGCTCCGTCACTCAGTATCTGTCTTCCCTTCCTTCTTCCCCTATCTCTATATGCTGAGCATGATGCCATACGGTGTGGAACATCCCTTTGGTCAGTTGGGGTCAGCTGTTCTGGCTGTGCCCCCTCCCAGATCCTTGTGCACCCCCAGTCTCCTTGCTGGTGGGAGCAGAAAAAGCCTTGGCTCTGTGTAAGCCCTGCTCAGCAATAACAAAAACATCCCTGTGTTACCAACACTGTTTCCAGCACAAATCTAAAACACAGCCCCATAACAGCTACTGTGAAGAAAGTTAACTCTACCTCAGCCAAACCTAGCTCAGTCTCTTTATAACTGTCCTGGAATCAAATGTGCAGTCCTTGTTCAACAACACACCTGGGGACACAAGCAGTTTATCACCAAACATCCATGAGGAATCGAAATCGTGGTATTGCCAGGCTTTGAAAGTTGTGTTGCTGAGCCAGATTAACAATCTGAGTTGGGCAGCACATAAGCATGCTCCTGCTTTAGAGCGCTGGGATCAGAGCTGCAGGTCACTTCAGTGCTCAGCGATGTTGGCTCGTGTGGGGGCTGGCAGGATCATATAATGGGATTTTCATAGCTCTCTTGAAATAACCCGAAGGTAATACCCACCAAACAAAAAGGAATAGAGAATGAATGCTGTTTGGGAAAGTAAATCAATGTCAGATTGATTTCCCAGTGCACACTGCCAGCTTCCTACAGAAGTCTACGTTACTGGCTTTCTGGAAGCTAACAGGAGCAATTCAACAGGAATTGGAGCTCCTTCTCAAACTAATTCCAAAAGGCACAATGTGCTTATCTTTGAATCCCAAAAATGAGAGAAGAGTGGGACCAGCTTTGTTTTAGGCTTAAGGGAAAGTATGAGGAATCAGGGAGAAAAGCAGTACCTAACTTCTCAAGGTCTGGTCAGCTGCCTGCAACACCATAGCCCAAGCAGTTGAGGCTGAGTGAGGTGTCAGTCATCCTTCCACAGACACCATGGAGAAGAGAGAGGATTCTCCATCAGGCATCTCATTCTAAGAATTCAAAACACCTTTTTCTGGATGAAGTGAAACATTCTCTGGATGCATTTCTACCCTTAGTTTGTACTTAAATGCACTTAATCTCTCTAAAAATGTCCATCCACAGTGAAATATAAACCATGGCTTTCTCCTGACTGCAGAGGTTGAAAAAACCACAGCATTTAGAATCATAGAATCACAGAATGACAAAATATGCTGAGTTGGAAGGGACCCATCAGGAGTCCTACTCCTGGCCCCACACAGGACACCTCAAGAATCACACCATGTGCCTGAGAGCATTGTCCAAACACTTCTTGAACTCATACAGGCTTGGTGCTGTGACCATTTCCCTGGGGAACCTGTTCCAGTGCCCAACCACCCTCTGGTGAAGAACCTTTCCTGATACCTAATTCAATCCTCCCCAAGCTCAGCTTCATGCCTTTTCCTCAAGTTCTGTCACTGGTCACGGGAGTGAAGAGATTGATACTTGAGGATACAAATCCTCATCTTTAATTACTGTTGTAGGCACATTTTTCTGGAGTTAAAGATGAACTTTTAGGAGAAGTCTGTAGGAGAACAGCCAAGGAGCATGTTGGGGTCATGACCGCTAATGGAGCGATCAACACCTTGTCGTTGGGAGCTACCTGAGCCTTGCCTGGAGATGGCTGGAGAAGTCCAGCTGTCAAACCCCACATCAGCCTCTCAGGCTTTGGACTCCTGCCTTCTTTTTACACTGCCTATATGTATATATATACACTGCCTCAACCATCCAGCTGTCAGCTCTCATTTTCCTGTTGCAAGTCTTGGGGTAGTTCATATTCACAGCTATTTAATTCATGTCTGCTAGGACCAGACAGTGAGACTTAACTCCTGAAGCCTCTCAATTGCACTTTATTTTAAAAAAAAATAAATAAAAAAAAGGTGTTGGTCTCCTGTGGTTACAAACAAAAGACAGAAAATATGGTATTTTCAAACTCAAAATCCAGAAAGAAGAAAGAAATCCAGGACTGTAGTCTATTTCAAAATACCATTTAAATATTCTGATTCATGCATTTTGAATGTCTAGGGCTGGCAACTCTATAATGTAAATACAGACTTTTAGCTCACAAGCTGTACATCTAAAAGGAAACCAGTTTAATCAGCTCAAGGAACACTTAATATGTTTCTTTAAAAATGTGGAAACAGTGTCTCAGTTCATATTTTGCTGTCAGACCAACTCTGACATAAACAAGGAGGATACCCTGTGTTCAGCTTTCACTTCTTTATGCATTATGCTCATGTCTCATAAATTCTTACCAATAATTAAAATGCCAAGTACTGTATTTATTTCTTAATCCCACTGTTTTATTGATTTTGAGGCTGAAGCAGGACTCCTACGAACGTCAGTAAGACAAGCGAAAACCAAAATGGTTTTACAACTGGGCTGAAGTGTTTAAATTCCTCCTTTTCCTTTTCTTTTTTCTTTTAAAGAGGGCTGCAATCTGTCTTGAGAAAGATTGTGATCCACTTGAGACACTAAAAGCCCCTGCCTCTTTATCCCAAAAGAGACATTTCTTTCTGTATTAAAATTTCCCCAAACATTGAAATAAACTGGTATTTAATCTGGAGATTTCAGAGTCAATATGCTTACAAAATCAGACTTCTAATAACATTTCAAAGGACTTTACTTTGGTTCTCTCTCTTCAGAGCTCGTAAGCTTCAGAATGCATGAATGTCCTGCACTTTATTTGCATCCCCAGCACTATAAAACAGAGTTCTGCAGCTTAGCAATTATAGTAATGAAAACAAGCCTGTCTCTTGATAGTGCTTCCAAGACCCTTGATAATCTGCATATCTTTTGCATTACCACTGAGTCCTGAGCTGACACTCTGCAAGATCACAGCAGCTTCCCGAAAATCTCCTTCTAGTAGAGCATGCAAGTTTGATGCATGGATATAATTGAACTTCCTTTTCCCCATGTGCATGTTTTGCCCTTGTCAGCACTGAATATCATCTGCCTTTCTTGACATGCTACTGTGAGGTCTGGAGAGCTCACTGTGGGTCTTCACAACCAGTTCTTTTAGAATATTCTGGATCATTTTCTATTTGTTGTGAACATTGTCACTGTTATTCTCTCCATTTTCTTGTAAGCATAAGAGTATACTGAGATCCTAGTGATGTTCCACCAGTTAGTATCCTTCACTGTTTAAACTGGTTGTGTACTTAATCTCTGCATCCCAATTCTCACCACTTCCTTAAAAATATGCTGTTAAAGTTGTGATGCTCTCTTTGGTCTCCCTGTCAATTTCCCAAATCCATGGTAACTGGTATACTGGGTTTCCATGGCAAGGTTTTGGTGCGGGGGAGCCACAGGGATGGCTTTTTCACAGTGAAAAGCTGCCAGAAGCTTTCCTGATGTCCAGCAGAGCCAATGGCAGCTGGCTCCAGGACAGATCTGCAGTCAGCCAAGCCTGAGCCCCCCAGCAACTGTGTTAGCACCATTGGGGAACAGATTGACGGTGAGGAACTGCTATTGCACAGAAGCAGTTGCAGCAAGAGAAGAGAGGAGTGAGAACATGTGGGAGGAGCAGCAGCTCTGCAGACACCAAGGTCAGTGCAGAAGGAGGGGAAGGAGGTGCTGCTGGCACCAGAGCTGAGATTCCCCTGCAGTCCGTGGTGCAGCCCATGGTGAAGCAGCTGTGCCCCTGCAGCCCATGGAGGACCACAGTGGAGCAGAGGTCCTCCTGCAGCTTATGAAGGATCCCACACTGAAGCAGGGTGATGCCTGAGAGGAGGCTGTGACCCTGTGGGAAGCCCACTCTGGAGCAGGCTCCTGGCAGGACCTGTGGCCCCATGAAGACAGCAGTCCACTCTGAAACAGTTTTGCTGGGGGGACTTGTCACTCCATGGGAAGAACTCATGCTGCAGAAATTGGTGGAGGACTGTCTCCTGTGGGAGGGACCCCACAGTGTAGCAGAGGAAGAGCATGAGAAGTCCTCCCTGAGGAGCAGTAGGGACAATGTGGGATGAATTGTGTCTGTAACCTCCATTCCCCATCCCCCTGCAACACTGGGGGAGAGACTGTAGAGGTTTTGTAAGAAAAGTTAAGCCTGTGAAGAAGGGGTCAAGGTGTTTTAAGATTTGGTTTTATTTCTCAGTTTCCTACTCTGATTTCGTTGGTAATAAATTAAATTAATTTCCCCATGTTGAGTGTTTTGCCCACTTCAGTGGTTGGTGAGTGATCTCTCCCTGTCCTTATCTTGATGTTTCCATTTTCTCTCCCCTGCCCAGCTGAGGAGGAGCGTGAAAGAGTGGCTGTGGTGTGCACATGCTGTCCGGCCATGGTCAACCCACTACAACTGGTTAAATTTCGAAACTGAGAAGAGCATAAGGCCAGGAAGCAGACGGGAGTGTTGCTCAGAATTTCAGGGTTTTTCCTGTTCACGAAAAAATACTTCTGTAATCTGTCTCATTTATGTGCATGAACTAGCAAATGCTTCTGTTTAGATATTATCACCAGTACCCAGAGTTCGCAGAGAGACATGAGACAGCTCTCCCTGTATTTATGGCAAGACTTAAAGAGAAAAATGTTGGAATTTCCTTTACCACAGGGCTCATAACATTAACAAGCCCAAGATCTCACTGAGCATATGTGGGTTTTTTAACTTGCTGTCCACAGAGAGCTCAAAGACTGTTGCCAAGGGGTCTGAAAGGTTTATTTTCAGTAGTGTTTACTCTATGGAGCCTGAAGTCAACACTGGGAAATTTCAAAGAGATATGAACCTAAATACTGTAGACCTGTGAGCAGGCCCTTGTACAGAATAAATCAGAAGACAGGTAGAATAAAAGCCTAGGGTTTCAATTCACCCTTAGAAATAATTAGAGGTAGCACTGCGCACGTAAGTTTATGTAGATAAGGAGAAACCTGTGGACTGGAAGACAAGTTCTCATTTTGCTGAAGACTCAGCTCTGGTGTTGCACTGCCCGAACTATTAGAAGCAGCACTAGAGACAAGTAAACCCACGTGACGGATGGAGCTTTGCCGTAACTGGCAGAAGCTCAGAGGGTCAGTGGCAGAACTGAGAGGAGACATCACTCTTCCAATCTCCCTCTCACTGCTTTCCCAGTCCTTCATTTCCTGGGTTTTCCTGCAGTCTGGGAGTCTTGTTTTTCAAGGCAGCACATAGGAACCCAGCACACAGGAACCCAAGAGGCATCACTCTTGAAATAACCCGTTGCTGAGCTTCAGCTGCTGCCTGATACCTCTGCTGGGAGCTTACCTGGTCTGTTCACCAGCGCCCTGCCTGTCAACCACGGAGAAAACCAAGCAAAGAAGAAAAATAACGCTAAGGAAGAAAGGGGAGATGGAGAGGAGGTCTAAGATTTTTTTTTTTTTTTTGTCTGGAGTAAGACAGCTATTCTTTGCCAACTGTTCTTTACAACCTATGAAAAATATAAAGTGACATGTAAGATGCAAAGGATTTCTAAAGTCATATTATGAGAAAGTACACTTCATTTATGCTGTGTCAGTTGGAATTGGAGTCTAGTCCTTCTCTTGAGCTGTGAAAGCAAGAAAACCCAACCCCTAATTACTACATGCTACGTCTGGAGCAAGAAATACCATGTGTTTTCGCAAAAATAATTGATAGTTTTGCCATTCATGTAACTTAAGACTTCATCCAGTTGATGAATCAATTGTTCAATTAAGTTGTCTCTTGACTTTCCAAGCTTCTCAGTTGAGCAAAAGCATGCTTGACTTCTCCCCTGTTCACAGTAGGGGCTTATATATATTTTTGTTTAAGTATCAGGACATTTCTAATGCCTGGAGATACATGTTGTAGGAAGATGGCTATGCTTTGCAGTTCACTTACTCCAGTGGAATCTGATTCCATCATATGAATCAGACAACTGGAAATCATTGATTAACTGAGTATATCAAATAAGCGTTCTAATAAGCACATTTCTGTGTGAAAATAATAAGCCAATGATCTCTAGTTAGGCTTAGAATATAGGAGAAAATGTGTTTCTGAGAATTAACATTATAGATTTGAGAAGAAAACCTAGATTTAAACAAAGACTCTTTAGAAGAGAAGAAAAATTGACCTTTCAGTCACTTCTGAACGTTACCAACATTTTACAAAGTAAACACTGTAATTTAACAGTTATGAGAAGGTTTGGCTCATGGCCCACTAATCACAACAACCCAGCCATGAGGCTGACCTGTGTGACGCGGGACAGGCACAGAGCAGGCAGGAAAGCTGCGACCAGGGAATGTGAGGCCGGAGGAGGCTCCAGGCACCACTGTGTGCAAGAGTCCCACCCTCCCTTCAGGCCCTGGAAGGATGAGTGCCCGGCATCCGTGTCCACTGCGCCACTGGTCTGACCTCCTCAAAAGAGCTGGGTGACCAGTGGGTGCCCAAAACTTGTTGCCCCTCGTTCACATGGGCTGACATCAAACTGAGTAGGGGCACAGAAAACACCTCAGGGGTCAAGACTCTTCTCTCCTTCACCCTGTTCTCTCAGCGAAGAATCAACCGGCCATTTGTCTTCATGGTAGGATATGTCCACAAGAACTAATTGATGAGGACAAGAAGGAAGAGCTCAGCTGATGTAAATGTGCCTGCTAATACCAGCCCAGGATCCAGTTTGGAGAATTTTATGCTAATATTTTCTATCTGTCAGGAAAGAGGAGCTTTTTGTACTCATCACTTCCCAGCATGAGGAGAATTAGTATTATTTAAACCAGTGCTGGTGTGTTGCTGGGCACTGGAGATGCCAAGAGGAGGAGGAACACTCCTCAGGGCAGTACAGTTTGGATAAAGTCCTGCTTACCCTACTGCCAGAGTGGCAGAGATTCTTAACTATTTTTTGGAATTGCTGTTTGCAAACAATTGGAGGGAGATCCTAAACAATTTCATAAGGGTACAAGGTACAACAGAAGCCAGTGCCTTATACAGAATAATCAAAGCACTGCCCACTTTCTGTCCTCCTTCTGCATGCATGGATCACACTCCATGCAAATTAGATATATAGGGAGAACAAAGAATACATTCAATATCAAGTTTTGTGCATCAAAGTAACTCTATTTTAAGTTTTTTCCAAATACCAAGACATGCCCATATGGCACAAAAAACATCTAAAAATTGTACAGAAAAATGAGAATCATATTCACTGCAGCAAAATAATGGTAGCAGTTGAGAAACTAACAGATGTCTATGGCTCAGTATTTTGAAATTTGTTGCCATGTCACAGTGACATTTACAGTATGGTAACAATAATTCTATAATTTGATCAACTTGAATTACTTTTATTTTTAGCATTTGTAATGTATGCAATCTTACCAAAACAGTTTTGATACATACCTGCTAAATACTTTTTAACAAATTCCAAATTACATGTCTTTAAAAAAAGCACCAAAAGACCTAGTGATTCAAAAACACACGGTGAAACTTTTCTGGAAAGAAAATATAGGAAGCCAGTGATTCATCACAGAGATGATGAGTCTGCCATAACAGCAGTACCATGACAGTGTTGCCAGATCTTCTCTTTATCTGAAGCTCTAAATTTTGGGCTCTCTCTCTTTTTTTTCTGCTAAGACACCAACTTTTTCACTGACAATTTCAGATACACATTTCTGAATAGCATTGCTTGTCTCTGCAGCCTTTTACCAAAGAAAGATTTTAAAAACATTTATATAAAATAAGTATTGCTATTCTTGTGATTTAAACACTGAACTAATCAGCTATATACCTTTCTCTAGCCCAAACCCTTTAATCTACAATCTTTTTTTTTCAATTATTTATAAAGTCCTGCTTTCAAAGTGGTCACTAATATAGTAGGTTATTTTAAAACAAAGCCAAGCATTAGCTAGACCTGTTCAGTAATTATAATTGCTGAATTATTTTTCTAAGATGTCTAAAGAAGTCATCTTTTTACATACACAAATCATTCTAAGTTAGGCTATTCCATCTGTACATTTGTCTCCTAGACTAGCCATCCTCTAATCACATATTATTATTCCATTATTCTGTCACTTCAGGCTTTCCGAATCATCAACTCAGCTTCTCTTGCAGAGATGAAGGCCTGTGGGGTTTGGGGTTGCTCACTTCATGCAAAACAAGAGAGACTTCTGAACAGCAAAGGTAGTCAGAACATGACAAAGGATGTAAATCATCATTATGCACTGAACTTACATTTTGCTATATTCATCCAGATCTGTTTCCAAAAGCACTGAGTACCTCCCTCTTTCACCAATTTTACCAACACTTGTGAAAAAAATTTTTTTAACACTAGACTATGTGTTGAAGGAATTGTGGATATGAAGAGATGCTGGTTTGATTTATTGGAGAGTTGATGTTGGTTTTCTATAACATTTTCCAAACAGCCACCATTTTGGCTGCAGATTTAATTTATATTGGCTTCTTATTTGCATTCAAATAAATGCATTTAGATGACTAAATTCAAACTCCTCGATTTAAGAGCCATTTCAGCCATTTCAGCATGGCCTGAACTCCGAGACCCCTTCATTCATAGCTATATTCATGAGCAGAAGCAGTGGCAAATGCAAAAGCAGCAGCAGCCCAAGTTCCCTGGCAGAACAGTGGCACAAGGACGCGGGGTTTCCTATCTCCCTCTTCTCCAATGCTCCTTTTCACAGGCTGCTCCCAATTGCTCTCAAGCCCTAGGGAGTGTCAAACACCCCAGCTACAGCCAAAACATCACATTTTCCATCTAGCCACTAAATCTGACCTGGCAATAATCTTCTGTACCCACTTACCTTTCCCCATCCAGCTGCTCTCTGCACAATGGGAAAGTGTTTGAACCACAGTTCCCCTTTTTGCACAAGGACTTGATGTCCATCATGCTGGGACTTTAACTGGTGGTGCATTTCCTATAAGGGCTTCATAAAAGTTTTCTCTAGGTACCTAGTATGTTTATTACCAGTTTGTTATAGAAGCACAACAGAGACCTTTCAGTACCCTATAGTTTTCCCACTCTGATGAAAAAGCCCAGGCTGTGTACCATGTTTTTATTAACTACTCTTATTCATAATTATTCCTGCAAAGCTTAATTAAAAGGAGGATAAAACATTCTCTGCCACTTCCTCCTCTTCTTCCTTAAGCTCACACATCCTTTTTTTCTTTAAGTTATGCTGGCAGGCTGATGAAAGGTCAGCTTTGCACTGCCATCAAAGCATCCTGATGCAGAAGGGAACCTGAGGTCACTCCCGCCTTCAAGAAGTGCCGCCAGCTTCCTGACCGCTCGCAGCAGGAATCGCATCACCCACAGTGACATATTATTGTTATTGTCATCCTCTTACCACCATCATTTGCAGATTAAACTCTGAGCGGCCAGGGCTCTGGGTGTGTAAAACCTGGCTACGTTACTGCTCGTGCTCAAGTCCGGCCGATCCTGCTTCTCACCACCTCCACACCATCACCAATTATAGGGGTTCTTGTGGTGCCAGAGCAAGGATCCCCCTCCTTGGGACAGCATAATCATATCTGACATCTGACAGCCGGAGAAGAAGGAGTGGGCAGGGGAAACAGCAAAGGGAAAGCTCTGTCTTCTCTTCCCAGCTGGCAATCTCAGGCATTCAAAACAAAGCAGGAGAAAGAGCCTGAAAACTGTGGGCAGCATCTGATGAAGAGGTTGTTAATACAGAAGGAGGTAATACAATTGGTAATGCTGTGTTTATGGCATTATAGGTTATTTTTGAGAAACAGTATAAAGAGAGAAGAAAAAATGTGTCAGAAGGGATATCAAGGGCCAGTCAGAGGAAAAGCTAGGGAAATACGGCAGCTGGTGATAAACAAATAACCACCTTAAAAAATACAACACATGCAACAGGAGGGAAGTTTCCCCTATTTCAGCCCCTTCTAGCAAGCAGTGTCACTTAAAGCTCCCTGTATGGGCTAATACAAATCTCCTCTGTCTGCACATTTGTTACTTAACTGCCTTAAATTCAAAAATAAAATAGAAAAAAAAAAATAGAAAACATTATTTTCAACTTGATTTATGCCTTTGAAATATGCAGAACTCTATGACAGAATTTTTCCATGCTCATTAGTGCCAGCACACATTTGCTCTTCCAGAGAGGGAATACTAAGAGCTCCTCCTGACCCAGGCTGCTTTCCACAGGCTCCCGTGAAACAACAGGAGGCGAAGGGCCCCCAGGCACTGCCATCCCCTTGCAAGGACTATCAGTTTGCATTAGTCACAACAAACCTCCTCCCATCACCCAGCTTTCTCAGGGTCCTTTGCTTGGGAACAGTTGCTGGGCTGAGGCTGCTCTGCTCTTATCTTTTTAGGTTGCCAACAAAGGAAATTACAGGTGACTGACAGGCGGTACCACACTCTTTAGGGTTTGGGGGGTTTTTGTAAGAGATTGTTTGTCCTCTGGAACAGCAGCCATGAAGCTTTAGCCCACAAATCCCAGACACATAGAGGGCAATTTCTAAATCTGAAAGGCAGGCATAAAAGCTTCATTATGAGAAGTGGAGTTGTTTTCTAATTTCCTGACCTTGAAAGCTATTTCTTAAGAGTCTGCAGGGAATACAGCTTAAAACTTCATGTCTGATACTTTAAAACTGACCTTTTAAAAAACTGTGGGTGTTGGGTTGTTTTGTTGGGGTTTTTTCTGGCATAAAAGAAGAGAAGGCGAAAGAGCAGTAAGGAGAAGATCCATACATAATTTCTAAGAGTTGCCTCTTGCAAAAGTAAATTTTGCTGCTTATATGTTTAAAAGCACTCATTTGGGCCATTTTGAGATCTTCCCATAGCACAGAGCTTCTGGAGCTGGTTCCTGAGCACATAATCTTTGCCCACCTTCTCAGGCCTGTGCTTCCTATTTAGTTTATTTCAAAGCCTGCTGTTTCCAAGAGCAAAATTCTTTTGCTGGGGTGGATTCAGTCACACTGAGACGGTGGGTCATATCTCAGTCCACGTTAGTTAACACGCATTCCTGTAAATTCTAACTTAGACCAGATACTAACATTTGTTATTAATTGTATTTAAATTTAAGATAAAGAAAACTGTGCTATGTTATAAATCAGGATTTATTATATCACTTAACCTTACCAGTAAAACCAAAACACATTTCTAACAGTGGTTTCAGAAAAAGTACACAGTGACAAGAAAAACAAAATGTGAGGTTTGTTTGAGGTGTGATTTTTTGTTGTTTTTAACCAAAAAATGAGCTCTATGAAGATGATATCTCCTTCTCCAAGACAGTAGCAGTGTTTCAGTCTATTCTGTGAGATGACCACCTTATCAACTCCAAAGTGTATATATTTGTGTATATGTGTCAAAGGAAATACCTTAAAATCCATATGTACTGTGTTCTCATACTAATTCAAAGCACTTACATTTTGACAGGTTTACATCTTGCCATAGGTAGAAGAAGCCTGGACAACTAAGTTAATGATAGCCAGGAAAACACAAACAGCAGGAAAAAACACGACAGAGACCCCAGAAGCAGCATTGAGAAATGAAGAGGGGGAGGGGGTGGGAAAGAAGGGGTTAAACATGCCAAGTTCGTAGTAATTTCCGCTGAGTAGAATCACAGAATGGTTTAGGTTGGAATGAACCTTAAAGTTCCTCCAGTTCTAACCCTCCTGCCATGGGCAGGAACACCTTCCACTAGACCAGGTTGCTCAGAGCCCCATCCAGTGTGGCCTTGAATGCTCCCAGGGATGGGGCATCCACAGCTTCTCTGGGCAACCTGTTCCAGTGCTTCACCAACCAAGTAAAGAATTTCCTCCTACTATCTAAGCCAAACCTGCCCTCCTTCAGTTTAATGCTATTCTCCTTTGTCCTGTCACTACACTGCCTGATAAAAATTACCTCCACATCTTTCCTGTAGATCCTCTATAAGTAATGGAAGGTTGCTACAGGACTGCCCTGGAATATATATTTATAAAGTACATCTTTTTATACATACATAATTTATAAAGTATTTATTTACTTTACAACATACTTTATAAAATAACTATTTTACAAAGTAATTGCCTTCACATAGCTGGCCAAGTCAGGAAAAGGCACTGAGGAAGAGGCAGAGAAAAAAGGAGGAGGAAGCACATTATAAACCAGTCTAGGCTCCATTTCACAATATTTGCAGCTTCGAGCAAGTGAGGCCAACATACAGATAGCACAGGAGGAAAAATCTGAGCAACAGAGCCTTGGCAGCACCAAATCACCACCGACAGCTGTGGTTAACACTCGTTCCTGTGCCTACCTGAGAGGTTATTTCAATTTGCAGCAGCAGTGATCAAGCTGTTTTGATTTGCAAGATGCTTCTATGTGCCCAGTGGTTTGGTTATGGTTTCCAGTCTCACAGACTTAACCTTCCCACATCAGTCTCACTTCTGACAGTTGCCTTTGGCTGACCTCTTGGATGGAGACCAGCCGTGGACCACAGGCTGAGGCCTGAGTAAGTCTTCAGACATGGAGAAGGGTAGGATGGGCATCTGTTAAGGAGTAGCAAAAGCACATTAATTCACACATAATTTTGCCAAACTGCTCATTACTACCATGCAAATAGGCATATTTCCTGCATTGATTTTAGGGGAAGAAGACCTCAATTCCTATTGCATTAACATTTCTAGCTAACTGTGATTTTACCCAGTAATCATATCTATTCCCAAAACTCCTTGTCCAAACAAAGGGTCTGCCAGGACAAGAATGTGTCTGTTGGCCATCTCTCTCCACACAACTAATGAACCATTACTGTCTGTATGACTCATGGCGTAGAAAGATCACACGAGCTGGGATTAATATGATCTATTTTGCTCGATTTCCTACTTCTGTCATGTTACGTTATGTGTGCTGTATCACCTTTATTTACACTTTAAGGGTGATAAATTAAATTAATCAGGGCACTACAGTGACATCTCCCGAGGAAATATGTGCTGGTTTTATGTGAGTGGATGGTTTAACTGCTGGCTTAAATGTCATCCAAATCCTCCATTTTTTTATTCACTGGATAGGGAGTGTAAGAATATGGTGTAAGGAAAATCACTGATACAGTCAGACCACAGCATGTGAAGTTGTCCACTGCTTCATAGTCCTCCACCACCTGAAGCCACTCATTTTCTCATTGTCCAGGCTGGGTGGAAACTCCCCTCCCAACAGGCATGGAGCCCAGCACAGCCCAGTTCTCACCCAGAGCTGCAGCTCCTGGTCAAAAACAGAAACAATACACTTGCCCTCAGAGCCCATGAAGAAACACAGTCCTATTTACTTTGTATAAAAATACCTTCTTTTGAATATCTGTAAGCAAACAATGCAGCTGCCTGCAGAGGGATAGCCAGAAGACCTTGGCACACTCATCCAGCACCTGCAGCAGGAGCTTTGTGCCTCCTGTGCTCTGGGGGTCACAGCGATATCCAGCCTTGCTTTTGAAATCCCTCACCCAAACCTTCACATGCTCTGGGAGCTGTAGTATCATAATACTGATAGTGGGAAAAACTGTGAGCTTGCAGTTTGGAAGCTCATCTTACTGACACCTTATCCTTTCTGTAAAGCCAAGGCGGATGAATTTGCTGCACTCTTCATGAACACTCTCTTCCACCATCTCCTCCAGCTGCAGAGTTATTACCAGCCGTTCTTTTCTGTTCCATTACCATTACATTCTTTCTGTTCCAAGAAAACTGGACAAACTGGCCAAAATTGAGGGTTTTTTCCATGCCTTGCCCAGGTCTATGATTGTAGAAGTCTAAGACCTCACTAAATCATATTGCTTAGTTCTTCAGCATGAAACTTTCTCTGCCTGTAGTTCAGTAGCAATGCTGGAAGTTATCTGCTGTTGATCTTACAAGTTAATATAAAATCAATTTTCTGTCTTCCTTGCAAAGCCATTTCTCTACGATCCCAGCCTTTCATGTGTTTATCAGGTCCATTTTTAACTTCTGTCAGACACTTGGACCCTAGAGAAATGGCTTTGCATTAAGGCACCAGGTACCTAAACAGCTTATTTTCTAAGAGTGAAAGTTTTCGCTCAGCTAGGCAGGACAAACAGCAACAAAGAGGACTTTGGTGTCTGAGTCTCTTGAGCACTTTCATTAACTTTCCCCTCAGTGCAGTTCCTGGTTCTGAGCCCCCCTGTGACAGAGCCCATGCACCCAGCACCCATCTCCCCACAGCAAAGCCAGTCTTCAGGGCACATCAGAGCCCATGGAACACCCAGGGTACAGGGGATCCTCTATTTCAGCTTCTCCACAGATCCTTGAAAAGGGGCTCTGGCAGCCTGCTAGCAGTCAGTCCTGCACTGCTTCTCTTTCGTTCAGAAAGCACCACTCACTCCAGTGTGGCTTTGAAAAACGTGTACGTGCAAAATACTGAGAGATTGTGAAGGTTGTTTTCCACTGATTCTCTCTTCAAATGGCCAGATTAAATTCAACCTTAAGGAGAAGGAGACCCAAGTAATCAAGGTCTCCTACACAATGACCACTTACATGTAAGTTCTCACATAAATCTTGTGTGACTCCCTGTGGTCCGGGTGAATCTATGGGTGTGTAAGCGTGGAAAGTGTGGACAGGCTGAGATGTCAGTCCTGGGGTAACAGATGGCCTGCTCAGCTAGAGAGGGCATCTCAGTAAGACTACCATTTATTTTAGACAGGGAAATTAGTATTACACACAATTAAAGGACTACATGAGATAGCACCACAGAGACTCATACCAAGTAGCAAAACACTTGTCAAAGTGTGCTGACCTCTCTAGCTAAGCCCATTTTGTCAGGGCTGGACAGTGCATTTCCCATCCCATTGCAGTTCCCGCACAACAAGCCTTGCCCTTGAGATATCCTATCCCCAAATCAATAACCACTGGCACCAGCTTGCTCTGGCTTCTCCAAAGCTGCTTTGCAGGATACCATCCCTGATGCAGTAGCACATATTGCTGCCTTCATTACTTTCTCCCACCACATAAATCTGCATTGCCTTAATTACCTTCATCTGTGACCTGATATTAAGGGATGCATAAGAGGCCACCAAGTTCCCCGGGCTCAGGAGCACCAGAGGGAGCAGGACATTCGCCCTCTCAAGGTATCAGGCTTTCATGTATCTGATGAAGTCACAGAGAAAATGAAAGAGTGACTTTGCTTCTCAGGAAGGCTTTTAAAACTCTCCTTCCTCTGTTGTGCGTCAAAATCCCTTTTTCCTTTTCTTTTCCCATCAGAGATAAACATCCCATCTCCTTTGAGTCACCTTTTGCAATTGCACTGATTGCCCAATTCTAGCTTATACTACTGGTATTCCTCAAACAAATAGCATGCCAAGGCTTTCCTAATTCACTTGGAACTGAATTTAAGGCCTTGTTCTTCTATACACTGGAGATATTTTTCAAGCAAAAATCTAGCATTAAGTACCTTGATTCTATCATGCAACAGTTTGATAAATATAAACCTTAAATATACTTATTTTTTCCCCAGGATCAAGACAATAATTTATGAGACTATTTTTAGACTTTTTAAGTTGGGTTTTTTTTATTTTGGATGTTTCCCTGCATGTTCAGATCACTGTGGTTTTTATCCTTATTGAAGTAACATTTCCTCTTTTAGATTTTTTCCAGTGAATAAAGTTTTATTCATTTATTTATAAATTTGTACTTGTACAAATATATTTATGTTATTATTCATGTGCTCATTTATACTCTGCTTAATCCTTCCCATATATGCTTATATTCTTTGTTAACTTTAGATCAAAAAGGAGGAGCTTTCTATGCCTTGTCTGGGTTATGAAGACTGAAAAAAACCTCTTCCTAAGTTATTATATTTTTTCCACATCTCTGCAGGAATTTTGAGATATTTCAAGGATTTTGTTACCCGATTATAATTTTTTGTGTTTTTTAAAAGATTCTTAACTATTATTGGAATTTTAGGAATTATAAGACCAACTCTGAAATAGAGAACATTGATAACTTAACTGCCATTTTAAGTTGCTTCCAATATACAGAAACAAATTTAACACCTGTAAATTAAAAAAAATCTTTCTAAAATTAAAGATGTGATGGTATAATATTTTCTTGTTCTACAAATACATTGCTTTCTTTATACACCTAGAATTCACCTATAAACATATTTCTGGAAGAATTTTAATATTGCCTCTGTCTTTCCTGTGGGATTTGTTGCAGTTCATACACTGCAAGATGAGCATATACCCAGACAGTTGTATTTTGAATTATCTGCAGGCCAATTACTCTGTGGGCTTACATTCTCAGAGACCTAGGTCAAATTCTGCTTTACCTTTGGATTTACTTCTCTGGTTGAGCTGTTTGTCAGGATTAATAATCCTGTTAATAAAGGATTAAGGAACTAAGGATTAAAGACACTAGGTGTGTTCAAAAAACAAACAAACAAAAAAATTCCTTAGAAATAAGAAAAATAAAATCATTTCAAAGACCAGAAAAGCCGATTTATTTCTCTAGAGTTGAAGGCAATCACTGACTCCATATGGTATCAAAATTTCTGAGATTTTCAATACTGGCTAAAACTACACCATGCAAATGCTCATTTGTACAACACTGATGCAAGGACAGATGGAAATTGCAGTCCCAGTGCTACCCTTCCATCCACAGGGTCTAGGAAAAGCTTACATTTCACTCCTGAGGCTTGCTTGGATTTCATGCCAAAGGGTAAGGCATGGTGTGCAGATGAGGAAGAGAGTTCTGTTCCAGAATACCCGTGTCAGGAACATCACCCCCAACCTGGCAGAGGGCACAGAAACCTCTTGAGGCTCTCACCGGGCAGGGTGAGGGCTGACACCTGAGCATCGGACACCAGCACACCTCAGCACTCGCTGCCCACCCACAGAACCTCTCCTTCTGCCCCCAGGAAGTGTCCACAGCTAGGCCACAGGGGGAAGGTCTGGGATTGCAGAACTTCATATTTTCTCCTTCAAGCCTGGGCACAGCCACCGTCTGAGCTTTGCACACCTGGATGTCAAGAGGTTCCTCAAGCAACCAAGGCCCCTCATGTTTCCTTCACTTCTACAGGGGTGATTCCTTCTGACCTGACTGAGCTCTCAGGCTTTGGTTGCATTATATGAAACACTGATATTTTGGACTGATGTTTCAAAACCAATCACTGCATATTCTTGCATAAAATAAACTCCTGCTGAAGGTGTCTATATATGACAGTTAATCACAACTAAAGGCATTGTTCTTCTTGTTCACTAAACATAATAGTAGAATAGATCTGTTCAGTCCCAGGATATCACAGACAACCACATCAACTGAGGGAACTAGCATTCATATTTCTATTCCTAAACTGTTTGGAAGACTATTACAGAACCTGATTTCTCTGACATACAGGAGTGTGGAGAAAATACTGAAAAACAAAGTGCATCAAGAAGGAGTGCAAGCATTGGTTATAGTTGAGTAGAAACAAACTGCATGCCTTGGGAGCAGGAACACTGAGGGAACTTGATGTACTGCCCTGAGAGAGACATGGAACAAAGGATGGAGTGGCACAGAGGTGTTGTGGTCACGCTCTGTTTAAGACAATGCAGCTAACAGGAACTGAGCCAAAGAAATAGCCCAAACAGTGACTGAAAGCTGAACTTTGCTCCATTGACTTGAAAATACATATTACTTTTCATACTCTGGCATATGCTAATGAAGTAAAACCTGTACACGCTTTCCATGTATGACTAAAGTCATTCAAGCTCCACCTAAGCATGAAATCACATCAACTGTAATTTTACATTTTCCCCTCCCTTAAAAAAAAACAAATATAAATGTAGTTTTAGTGGAAAGGGAGGTTGGAGATTTCATCTTGGTATCCTGGAGTGGTTAACTATGGCTGCACCCATCTCCTCCCTCGTAAGGACATCCATTGGGTAAGACTGAAGCAGTCACCTATACTGACTGCTTCCTTGGGAAATTCAGAAAGCAAGCTTGTGGTTGTGATCATGCCTTTAGCACTATGGAGTCATTTCTCAATTTAATGCATTTTTTGCTGCCTGTATTATTCATATTTTGCATATTCACACATGTTTCTGCAGACAGTGTCTTTATCACTGACAATCCAATAAAAACCTGTGTTTCTGTTGCTCAATAAGTTGTTTTGCACCTGCTCATGAGAGGTGTTGAACATGACCAGACTTCTAATCCAGCTGGGAGAGTTCATTTTGTATGACCAGACCTAAGGTGTATGGCACTCTTTGTGAATCTGTAATCATGGTAGTTCTCAGAGGAGTTCTCCAGCTGGCTCTGCACTTCTGTTGCTTAGTACTCAGAATCTAAGCTCAGCCACCCCCAGCCCCTCTGATATCTGAGGACCAGCTGGAATGCAAGGGGGTTTATTTTCTGCCAAGTCTTTCTCTTAATACAACAGAAAAATTTGCCTTACGCTTAGCATGACAAGTAGCCATAGAGTTTCAAGCCTAATCTTGGCACACTGATTTTTAAAATTTATTATTTATTTTTTTAAAAAATTAGGGACCTGTCTTTAAATCCTTGAGTAGTGCCAAAACAACCAAACACAACATTAGAGTGCAATCCTTGTACCAGTAGGTGATGCAAAGGCATCCACTAGGCCCAGGCCCTGAATTAACAAACAAGCCTGAATATTTAAGTCTGGTACTGTGGAAATTGCTTATACATAGGAAGAAAAATCTGTCATTAAGAAACTCTACTGAACTGTGCCACTTTATAACAAAGGTGTTTTTCATTCAAGAGTTAAGGATGACAAAAGAATGCTAGAAAATTTTGGTCTTATATAAAGCTGATAGAGAAATCAGTCACATGACAAATTTTCATGGCTATGAAGTTTCCCAGTTAGTTCCTTTATAACAGCACATGTGGAGGTACCAAAGGACTGAAAAAATCCAATATACATCAAATGTTTCATACATGGGTTGCTGGAGATCCACAGTGTTTCAGCACTAAGCACTGTTTGCTGTGGAGGACATGGACACAGGGAAAAGCTGGTCAGTCTAATGCCAAAGCAATGTTTTTCCTTTAGTACTCAGCATAAGAGAGGTGTGTCCTATTGCCCACTGAGTCCCAGAGAGGAAAAAATTCTAGACAACATGGGAACTGAAGATGTGCTAAGGTTCCAGCTCCCCCAACTTCCTTGGAGTGTCTCATCTGAGTGCCAGGATACTCAGGGTACCCATCAACCTACCTCACCACCTGAATCTGAGTGACATGGAGATACTGAAAACATCCACATAAATACTTGAACTTAGTTTTGGCACAAAACTTTGGCAACGTGAAGTCAACAGTCTGACAAAGGGAGAGCAAGGGGACAGGAGAAGATAAAATACATTCCCTATCTCAGAAGCATCACTGTCTTTTGTTAATATCTTTAAAGGCACCAAGCCAGGTGAACCTGTGGCCAGACTGGGAATAAATACAGTGGCAATCAGTGATCCCATGGTAGGAGAAAGAGGAAGGAAGAAAAGCAACAAAACAATGTTCCTTCTGGCCCAGAGGCTGGGGTAAGAGGTCTGCCTTTCTTAATACAGCTTGTGTCAAAAAATGCAGATTTAAATGACAGGAAGTGTAATAATAAGCTGGATGCTGACTCAGGTGAGTCTGAGCCACTTCCAGCACCTTCAAAAATCTCCAGGGGTGAAGCTGCGTTGTGCCTGTTTAATACCACAGTTAGAAAATCACTAGGAACCAACCAGTGAGTCTCTCTTACTGGACAGATTATGAACTTCCAGAGGTGGAACAGAGGAGCAGAGACGTCACCTGAGAGATGACCAAAAGGGCTAAAAAATGTAGTTCTCCCCATAACAGCAAGAATCTTTCTTACTTCCAATGACATGATCAGCATGTGCAGCCCAGATGGTTCAATGTGGAGGGCTGCAATGCCTGAGAACAAATGAGAAAGGGAAAGAGGTCTTTATCAGGAAGGAGGAAACCAGAGCCTAGAAGATCCAAGGCTTGTTCTTTGTAAAAGAGCCATCCAACTCCCTGGCTAATGAGAACAGTCTTTCCCACTTCCTGGGAAGGTGCAGTTATTTTGGATTCTTAACAGAGCAAAATAAAACCACACAGCCACAAAATATTGCAAACAGAAATGTCTTTTCTGCATCAGGGTTTACTGATTTTTTTACATTCCTACTAACTTAATAATTCCTGAAGGGAAAAAAAAAAAAGATGGAATCAAAGCAAAGCGAACTCTTCCTTTCCCAAAATAGGAGCTCAATCTGATGATGCAGTAGCTCGTCTGCATATGTTATTACTGCTAACAGCAAAGTTAATGAGCAGATACGATGTACGAGAGACAAGTTAAACCAGCAAAAGCAGGAACATTCATTCTTCTTTACCCTGGTACTGAGAATAGAATGAGATTATGCCTACCAGAATAAAAAAAAAGGTAGGAAAGGAATAGAAGAAAAGTTTTAATAAGGACTTTTTTGGGTCCTGTCCATTTTTTCAAGCTTGCCTGTGGTGAAAAGCATATTTTTCAAAGCTTCCTAACACAATACTGCAAAGTGTGCCTCCTTTGCACTCTGTCTACAAGGCACCATCCTAGCCTCCAATGCTCTCACAGCAGGGTATGGTAAACCAGTGCCTCAGCCTCTCAGGCATTTGAAATAATACTCAGGTCATCACAGAGTACATTTCCCTGTAGAGCTTTACAATCACTTGAAGGTCTTAAGAAAAAATAAAATAATAACATAAACCAGCTGGCCTATTTCTGGGTCAGCATGTATTCCTTGCTCCACCTTTTACCTGAACATCCTGTGCCCCTTCTGAAAGTTCCTTAATTAACCCTTACTTTATCTTACAACTATCAAATGTAAATTAATAGTCATGTGGGGTCATCTTTCCAAGGTTATGCTGCATGGCATCCACCTGCTCCTGCCTGTCAGAATTAAATCTGGAGAGTGCTGAGTTGCTCCATAATCTGCGTCATTTGAAGATACAGCTTTTCACCTATACAGCAAAGTGCCATCTTAATTTGGGCTTTATGATGGAAGTAACAAAGACCCAGGAGGGAAATACTCTCTTTACAAAATGTTTTTTTAAATGTAGGGTGAAAAATAGGATGAATATCCCTTTTGCTACTTTATAGCCTTTCTTAACTCTCCTTCTTTTTACACATGGTGGGTTTATTTTAAAACAGCTTTCATTAATAAGGAACAGGATTCCCTTAGCTGACCTCAGACATATGCAGCCTCACAGATGGGAAGGAAGGGTGCTTTAGGCTAAATAAGCAAGTGATGTATAGGGTATAAACCGAGGAGAATTCTTCTCCTGTTCTCCGGCAGCTCAGCCGCGAGTGGTAGCAGAGAGCGAGTTACCAGCACGCAGCAGCATCGCCGCTCTGTGAGGGAGGTTGGATCCCCCTGGAGTCACCACACGCGGCAGGCACATCCACATATAAAGCATTTTCAAACCCATTAGAATTAGGCTGATGATCCTGTTGGAATAGATATGCCTTCTGTTTGCTTGGGAAAACTCCGAGGGCTAAATTTGCTGCTTGGAAATAGCGAAATTTGAGGCAGCTGCAGGTTTTTATTAACTGACTTCTTAGCCAGGAACTGTGAAACAGATTCAGCGTTACTACACGGTGGTAGATAAACTGTATTTACACCGTCACCCCAACAGTAATCACCGTTAACAACTGAGGAAAATAAATACTTTAGAGTGAATAATTTTGGTAAATAGGACATTTCCCAGTATAAAATTTTACCCTTTGAGTCTGCAAAAAAGTAAAATATTTGAAATTAAATTGCTTTATATCTTCTCTTTCACTCTATTCAAGTTTTTACAATTCTTTTTTATCAATTATTAAATATAAAAGAAGAAAAAAGAAAGAGAAAACAAAAAACAGTAGAAAAGGCTTAAAAGAAATCCTGTAATTTCAAAGATCTTATAATTGTATTTTGTTTTCCGCTTCCAGAACAACTTCTCTGTTAAACCAATATCTTGTAAACTGTCTTGCAGTATTTCCATAAGACATCTCCTTACATATAACAGTTTTATAAGCTGCAACACTAACACAGAGTTTGTAAGACTTCAAGAATCATCCACTAAGTCTGTGCCAATGGGCTACATAAATTAATGTTTCCCAAAGTCCTTGATTTTGATGCCATCTATCTTACAATCCTCGAATGTTTTGGGTTGGAAGGGACCTTAAATGTCATGTAGTTCCAATCCCTCTACCATGGGCAGGGACATCTTCCACAAGACCAGGTTGTTCAGAGCCCCTTCCAACCTGGCCTTATCTTGTACATGTTATCTATATTAATCTGAATAATAATTATTTATCCTAACCTGTAAAATCAGCTATTTTAACCTGTTAGCTTATTATAATATTTAAAATAAATGTATTTTGATTACTTCTTCCAGGTGACTTTCTTAATGAAGGTGAAGTTGCTTAAACTTTTTATATCAAAATAAAAAGGTAAGAAGAACATATTGAGGAGAGTACTTGTAAGAACTACTTGAAGTCATGCCAGTCAAACCTCAAAACAACCCACAATAGTGCAATTTCTACACCATAATAACTTCCCTGTTCCTTTCAACACACGACCACTTAGCAAGTATGTACTCATTCAGTCAAACTGATAGCACTTCATCTGACCTCAGGAAAACGGAGCAGTATTGGAACAGGTATTTGTTTCTGCTCCTCCCTAATAGCTCCTGGTTGGAATTGAAGTTGTCTCTACGAGGTAGATTAATATGCTTGTTGGCCAGAAATGGGGTGTTCAGTGAACCCACTGAGCCAAAAGACATGAGTGTATGGCATTTTTACTTTTCCATTGTTTTTTAAGGCTGCTTATTTGGCTGAATTCAACTACTGGTATATATTCATATAATTAATTGCCAGTAAATACTTTGTAAATCAAACAAAATTGTTAAAAAGGCCAGTATGCACACACACACACGCACACACACACACACACACACACACTCAGGTGCATACACAAAAATAAAGGATAATACATTTTTGTGCTTTGGGTTACACCAGCACCACATGTAACAGGATCTGGAGAAGATAAACTTCCTTAATCGCAGTACAACAAGAGTTATTTTAAGAAAGACAGGATGTCTAGAGGGGTCAGGCCTTGGACATGACAAAGTGGTCTTTTCTGCTTCTTTTCTTAGTGAAGAGGAGATAAGTTGGCTTGATGAAAAAAA
Source organism: Eulacestoma nigropectus (assembly GCA_013397775.1). Classification (NCBI taxonomy): domain Eukaryota; kingdom Metazoa; phylum Chordata; class Aves; order Passeriformes; genus Eulacestoma; species Eulacestoma nigropectus. The sequence continues at coordinate 858,324 of VZTE01003717.1, forward strand.
CTGTGTCCTGTTGCAAGCTTGAAGATGGCTCATAGCTCATGCCTCAGTTTCCAGCGAGGTGCTACTGGTAACAGTTTTGTGGGGCAAGGTGTGCTGTGTACTTCCACCAAGGCCCTTTGCTGGGCAGAATCACACCCGCTATGCTCCATGTCCTGGGCATTACGCTGCTAACAGGTGTTACCAGCTCGTTTGAGTGAGTAACTCAACTCATCAAGTTCGTCAACTCATTGGAAATGTGTCCATTTACATAATTTGTGGATGTAACTGGGTGCTGCAATCAAGTTATTGGCATATTAATATTACTCCTGTCCCCGTTCTCACCATGAAAATCCTGTAGATTGCAGTATTGGGAAGGGCACCCTTCTTAGACCTCTCTGAGACTTCCCGTCTGGGTAGTATTTCACTGACAAAACCAGTCATGAACTGTCAGAGCAGCTGTTGCAATAGAACCGTAATGAAATAATGTTTGGTATTTCATGACTAAATCTTTATTCTGTGCATCTTGGACAGCTTCTAAACCATTGCAGCTCTGCCCATCTTTATCAAACACTGGTATTGAGGAGGAAGGGGTAGGAATTTAGGCCCTAATACTCTGACTAGAAGATCCAAATCCTCATTTCTCTATTAGGAACTTCTTTCTGTTTTACATATGCGTTTAGTGCAAATGACAGCATTGTTCTTTAGTTTAAGTATTTCCTTCCCTCCCTGGCCTTTACCCTAGAGACATTACTAGAAAGCAATTCATTTTCCTGGACAAAGTAACGTATTTTTAATATGTTCTAAAACATCACTGATGTCATGGCAATTCTGTTTTCTCCAAGTATTATAATGTGAGTTCATAATACTTGATTATGTGTGGCCATGACAACAACAAGTCTGCAGGAGAGGTCTCACCAGTGCCTTGCAGAGGGGTGTACATAGTGGAATGTACCCCTGTGGAGCTAATCCCTATGTAAATCTCTGCTGGAAATGAAATATTTGATGTATTTTGGTGTCCTAAGTGACTTTTTTCCTCTATTACTACTATAGATCCTTCTGAATACTTTTTTAATCTGTAATTTTCAACAGATGAACTCCTGTCATATTGCAAGAAAGTGCTGTTATTCTTCCCTAAATACATGAGCTAGCACTTCATAGTGTTAAATCTAATCCTATTTCTATTATTTATTTATTTATCACAGTCATCCTTTTTTCTTCTTGTAGGAATCCTCTCTGTCCTAAAAACCATGTCATCAGCAAATTCCATTAGCAAACAAGTACTGTCTGTGACAAGGTCATTAACAAACACATAAAACAGGACCAGCGCCAGAGCTACAATCACGACCTCTTCCCAGTCTGACAGGAACCCTTCCAATACCATCCACGGTTGTCTCCCTGTAGCTGGTCCTTCAGCCCTTTCCTCCAGCTTAAACAACTTCTCCTGTGGTCCTGTACCAAAGGCATCAGTGCAGGCAGTAGGGTTAGGTAGAACCCTATTTAGCCAAAGTTATCAAAGGTAGACAGCTGGCTAAATTTCTCCATGCCTCTCATACTGAATTTCAAACCTTTAGAATTTGCTTTTATCCCTTCATTTAAAGACTCCCTTCAAAATGTCTTTTAAATCCTTGCATATGCTGAAGTGAGAGTAGCATACCCAGAGTAATCTAGGAGAGGTTTATGAAAGAAAAAGTGTGGAGTTTCTGCTGGACTGGGGCTACAGCCCCTTTTCAGCCCCATTCCAAAGAGACCTTTTACTGAGAGTAAGGGCTTCAGCTGTTTTCCAGTGACTTGGAGGAAAAACTGCCTGGACAGATTTATCAAACCTGCCTTATGTCTGCAACTACCATCTCAAGCACCTTGTGACTAGAAAAGTCACTTCTTTCTTCCTGCCCTGGGGCAGGGAGCTCAGTGGGGTTCCTTATGCCCTTTCTCCCTACCCTTCAGAAGGGCTAACATGGCACAGGTCCTCCCGAAGATTTTTCTCAAGTCCACTGTTGCTGTAATGATATTCCAAGTCTCCTCCATGCTGAAGTCTCTGAGTTCCTTTCCCCAGATGACATCAAGGCTTGTTGGTTCAGCAAAAAGTGTTTCTCTGTCATGTCCTCATTACTCACTGAAAACAAATACAAAAATGACATTCGTTTTCATTTAGATCAAAGTCATATTGGTGAATCATGCTGGCATTCCATAAAAACTAAACCTTGTCATTGCTAGTAATGTGTACTCTGGTCCATAGTTCAGACATTAAAGCTTTTAATCATAATTCCAAAAAATCTGTATCTGCTATCATATTAGCTCCTCATGAACACTAAGGTCAGAGTAGCAGCTCTGTAGTTACCCAGATTTTTCTGTGCTCCTCAACTGCTCCCAGGACTATAACAACTACTTCTCACATCCCTTCTGTAGTCCTTCATCTTCTGTCATTTAGATTGGTGCAGTATTCCCAAAGTTAAAGAGCCAACCTTTATCAAATTGTGGTTCATGTGCGTGTGATGATTGCCACAGTACATCAAGCTGCAAGCACTGCCTGAAGAGCTGAATGCCACCTCTGGTATATCATAAAGGAAAGCATTGGAGCTGTTGCTGTTGTCACCATCACTACTCCCAACAGCAAAAACCCAAAGTAAGTTTTAAAGCAATTGTGCTTAGGGAGCTACATAAATGCAGATTTGAGGTCTTTAAAGAAAAGAAACAAATATGTAAAGGTACTGTAAACTGCCTGCATTTACAGCATCTTACATTAACAATAATGGAACCACTTTAAAAGCTAAGCTCGTTTTCATCATTCATGCCATTTGTTTCCTTTTTATGTTTCACTCAACTTGAACAGTGACAGCTGCATTTGTACTTCAATCAGTTCTGTTGTCAGGCAGCAAACCTATGTTGCATTTCTTGTGTTGGAAATACTTAGAGGGAACAATTTGAAATAAACTATTTAAACAAAAATTGAAAGACAATCTTGAAAACCCCTTATCTTGAGGATTTTACAGACTAAATATCTAAACTTTGCCTCAAAAACTAACATGATGTAACTTCCCTTGGATATTTAACAGATCTATAATGCTTGGATGCCTTTCTGCCTTTGCATAAAATACAAGCACGTAGCTAAATTAACTCTTAACTTTTATTCATATTCCACCCTACACACAACAGCCAATTATAAAAGTAAAAACTGTGAAAGGTTATTTGTCTGGAGAACAGCTAGATTTTATTTTCTTCTCAGAACTGGAAGACTTAATGCACAGAGAGTAGTACAAGCTGTTAACCCCCACAACTGTTTTGCTGTGCTGCAGCTCCACAGTAAAAACAACAGTCAGGAAATAAGCTATGTTGTTTTCCAAAATTCATTATAATCACAAGTTAACTTCAATGATTTGCATTTTCTGCCACTCCAAGCATTAACATCCCCAAAACTACCTTTGAAGAGAACAAGCATTGTCATCAAATTGCAAGTCATGTTATTAATGATCAAAAACATAACATGGAGATTAAGTATCTCCAGACTTTTGAACTAATGACTTCTTGGAACAGCTCAGTACTCAGAATTTTAAGTATAATAATCCAGAATTTCTGCTCTTAAAAGGACAAGAAGGAAAGGAGAAGGCTAACACACAGTTCTGTTCCTTGTCCTTTGCAAGAGCAGAGCTGGTAGATTGTTTTGGAAAGGGGGGAAATATTCTGGTCCCCAAAAAAATCACTCAAACTCTTCTAGTGCAATAGAAGAACTATATGAGAGCTTTTGCCTCAGCTAAATATCTCATGTTATTTACCTTAAAAAAAGACAGAAGATGTAAACATTGTGTTCCCTGGGAACTCATCATGGCATTAACTATATAGAGCAGAAATGGGTCCAAAACATATGATTCAGAGTCAAAATTTAAGTCTCTCACAGTTTGAAGAAGCTTAAATTAATGAATCTGAACTTCCCATCTCCATAGAATTACAGAAATAATTGCTGCCTAATGTTGCCAAGGAAGTTAAAAAATATATGAGTGTCAGATCAAAATATATGTAGCTTAAAGTTAAATGCAAGTTTCTTTTTGCCATGCTATATAATCAGACCATACAAATGGCAACAGAGCACATTATCTCTGAATCTGTCCTCACCTTCAGCCAAATTTCAGTACAATGTCTTCCCAAAGCTGCAGCTTTGGAGAGAATATATCTGGACCAGCATGCTTTGTATGGCTCAAGAATAAAGTTTCTGATCCAAGTTCCTGTGATTATCAAATCCAGTCTTCATAATGTAGGGTAGTCAGTTTGTACTGTAGTTTGAACTTTTTTTCCTGACAATTCAAGAACACCTGCCTAAGGGAATATTTCTACTTTCAAATACAAAGTGTGTACCATAATACTACAGCAGTATTCAAGATGAGGGAGCACAAAAAAAGAACCCAAACTGGACAACAGAAAAAATTACAATTACAATTTTAAAAATGACAACAAGTCTCCATTGAGAGTAGTTGTGCTACTCCCTTTAAACTTCGTTTAAATTTCAATTTTAAAAATGACAATAAAATCATTACAGTAATAAAACCAACTTCATCCTTGCAGTAAAACCAGGAAGTTTTTTCCAAGGTTGGCTGTGATCTACCCTAAAAAGAGATTTTCACCATCAATGCCAGAATAGACATTTGACTCCTATGAAAAGCTGGGAAAGTATAACCAGAGCAGCTTTGCTAGGCATAGGTGCAGGATGCCACACATCAGATGTTTACTCAATTAATCTGCAGTGTGAAACAAGAAAGAGGAGGAGGAAGAGAGAGGCGCTGTGACACAGTATTGTCAGCTCTTGTTTCTGCAATTCCTTTCCTCTCTCATTTCCTCAGAGCTGTAGGCCATGACTACATGCAGAAGTCACATCAGCTTTACTGAAACTGAGATACTTAAGCCAACAACTTGCATGTGTGCAATCATGTTTCAAATTAGTTACTGGCTCAACCCAAAGTGATGTAAGTCAGTCTTAAAACCCACAGAAAGCTCTTCCTATCTTAATTGACACAGGATTACAGCATTATTTAAATACCGAAATATTTCAAGACCTCAATCCTGCTGTCTCTGAGAGACAAGACAGGTAAGCTTAGCTCTAGGTGGGCTCTTTGCTCGGGTCAGGCACTGCAAATCCAAAGGCAAAGAGCATAGGTGGGAGGGATCAGAGAAGTTGGATGTACTAAGCCAGTGGACCTGGTACAGCAGACATTTATTTATAGCACAGTAGTAGCGCACATGCATTCCCTGAAATACAAATCCGGCTTGCATGAAGCAGGCATGTTTCCAAAGGTCTTGGGAAGAATGACAGACATGCTACAGTTAGAGTCTAGCTGCTGTTCAGCTGTTTGTCCTTTTCCATAACATATTTCCTAGCTTCATATTCATTTTTTGCTTAATAACTAGCTTCCTACTTGTTTGAGCTTGGGGAAGGAGGGGGCCTGGGGAAACAAAGGTTTTCCTGGTGGCTGAAGGTTTGTGCAGATAACACAACCATTTTCCCTAGATGATGAAAATAACTGTACGGTGTGAACTGGCACAGAGGTACTAGCATGGAAGCTGCTTTCCTTAATTAAGCATATAGCAAGGTAGATCAAATTTAAATTGGGGTAGGTGCCCTCAGACAGGCTGGCTTTGGGGTTGCCAGTGTCAGCTGCTGCCTCCAGGCTGGGATCAGCCTGCATATTGCCAGTGGCAGGAGGTCATGGCCCCTGCTGCAGCCATGGCTGCTTTGCTGTCTGTCTCGTTCTTTTGCAGGTCCCTTGTCTGCACATTGAGACATTTTTATACTCGATGGCACTGACTCTGTGAGATATTGGACCAGGACAAAAAGTGTGAATGCCTTGCAAAACTGCAGCAGACTGTGGGTGGGTGCTAGCCAAGGAGTGAGGATGGGGAGGGCACAAATTCCCGATGATTAGCTGTGTCATTTGGACACACAGGGAACTGGCTGCTGGTCCCATAGACAAAAGTTCATGTCCTAATTTGCCACCTGCCTTTTGTCCTTCATCTGGACTATTTATCCACTTGGGGCGGCAGACGCTGTTACCCTGCACTCCCAGCTCTCCCACACTGTCCCACAAACAAAGCTCTCAGAAAGACATGTGGAATCTTGCCAAAAGCCTTTAAGCAGAGAACTGCGTGGCCCACCCCTGGAGATTTATATAGATCAGCAGGTGCCTAAAGAGAGCATGGCACTGGCTGAAATCAATGGTGGCAAGGGTAGCAGGCACCTCCCTGCCACTGGGTCCTGCCAGCCCCAGGCACGGGGTCACCAGTAACTCACCTGAAATCCACGTAGCATTTCCTTCCCTCGCCTCTTAGGAGGCAGACAGCGGTTTCACAAGACATCATCTCACTAACTAATTTTCTGGTTAATGCTTAGGGACCCTTTAGATGCAAAATAATGAATGTAAAAGATCAATGGGTGAATTATTGATCCTGTCAAAACTCTTTATAGCTAATTATAACACTGCATGCTAACTGAAGTGGCTATTGGCTACCTACCAGTCAAAATAAGGTCACTAGTATGTTTACAAAAAACTCCCAAACAACTTTAAATCTGGCACTGTTATAGTATTCCACGTCATTTATTCCAAAGACAATTCACACCACCTGGATTGCTTGGGACGAAACAATGCTTAAGTGCAAGGTCCTGTGCCTGGGTGGGGAGGATCACAAGCACAAGCTGTGTGGAGAATGGATTGAGAGCAGGTCTGAGAAGAAGGATTTGGGGGTGTTGGTTGATGAGAAGCTCAACATGACCCAATGATGTGTGCTGGCAGCCCAGAAAGCCAACCAACAGCAGAGTGGCAGGTCAAGGGAGGTGATTCTGCCTCTCTGCTCTGCCTTTATGAGACCCCATCTGGAATGCTGCATCCAGCTCTGGGGTCGTCAATGTAATAAGGATGTGGGCCTGCTGGAGGGAGTCCAGAGGAGGCCACAAAAATGGTCAAAGGGCTGGGGCACCTCTCCTATTAAGACAGACTGAGAGACTTGAGGCTGTTCAGCCTGGAGAGGAGAAGACTTCAGGGAGACCTTACAGAAGCCTCCTAGTACCTAATGGAGGCCTTCAAGAAAGCCAGAGAGGGGCTTTGGACAAGGACGTGTAGTGACAGGAAAAGGGGGATTGGATCCAAACCAAACTAAAAGAGAGTAGGTTTAAATTAGATAATAGGAAGAAATTCTTTCCTATGAGGTGGTGAGGTACTTAAACAGGCTGTCCAGAGAAGTTGTGGATGCCCCATGCCTGGAAGTGTTCAAGGCCAGGCTGGGTGGAACTCTGAGCAAACTAGTCTAGTGTAGAGTGTCCCTGCCCAAGGCAGGGGTGTTGGAACAAGATGATCTTAAAGATCTCTTCCAACTCAAACCATTCTATGATTTTATGAAGTACAAACTGTTGTCCCTGTCCTCTCTAGCAACAGAAAGTATTGCCAGCATTTGTGTGCATCTCCAGCTGGGCAGGAACTCACTGCAAAACTCTGTGTGTGTTAGATACAGAACACATTCCCACTTTGGAAAATAAAAAAGCTTTGAAATCATTTCAGAGTGTCTCCTTTACTTTTCCAGGGTCATTTCTCTTGCATTCATTAAGAATTTCTGAGAAATAATTGAGTAACGTGGGTTTTCTGCTGCAAGGAAAGTAACAGTGGAAACTGTGTTTCACCTATAACTGAAACTGTGTGGACTCTATAATAATTTTTTATTTAATATCTGGATTTTTTTAAAGCAATTGGTTTATAAAAGTCAAAGTTAAAATGCTACTATTTACCTCTCTTGCATTAACAAGCACGAAGTGTATTTAAATTTGTTAGTCTCTCTCCTGAGGTCTCCTGGACAGGAACAGTTTTCTCTTTCATATTTTTAAGGGAAACTGTTGTACTCATTTCAGATACAAATTATCCTGACACCTCCCAAAGTTTTCCGCAAAATGCAAGACGTTTCCCTTTTCCACTCTCAATAGAGTGGATTCTTCTTGCATGGGAGAGCTAAGTTCAGCCTCCAGATCTAACTAGAGGCCTCCCAGGACATGAACCAGGGCTATTCCTAGTAGCTGACCAAGCTCACTCTGTCTCTCAGTACCACAAACCAAAAAGTTCCACTGGGAAAACTTGTTTGGAACCACTATGCTCCCACCAGTCCTTTTTACTTCTGTGAGCTGTCATTTTCTAATAACAGACATTCATTCCAAAATCCCAACCAGCTGCACTGTCATCCCATTTATCAACACCCTATATGCTGAGATTTAACAACAGAACTCACCTTGTTGTTTGTTGGACACCTGCAGTTTGGCAGGCTGCTGTACTGCTGGGTACTATACAAGGGATATCCTGCTGTCTGCACCTGCAGGTAGGATGAGAGAGAAATTTGAGAAAAGATGGTGGTGCTTTGGGGAAAAGGAGGAATTGGAGTAGAAAACTGAGAATCTGTCACAGGCAATGTAAAAACAAAAGCTGAGAAGGCTGGATTTGCATGCCTTGTGGCTATCCAGACTACCTGAGCTAACCTTTTTAAAATGATGCATACTTTCATGCTGGGATTCATTTCCCCTAACTTTACAGTAGATGTCCAAAGACATCTCTACTGTCAAGAGCAAGAAGAAGGCACTCTTCAGGCACAAATCACCTCTGATTACATGGATATCCAAAACACTTTAAAAGTAGCAATCTTGTGTAGTTGTTTATTTCTCTCCATTGATTATTGTAGGTTAGGCTAAGAGATAGTTCAGATGAAGACGTTGCAAATATCTGCAGTTTGACAAGAGGAATCTCATTCTGCTTGCGGATGAATCACACACCATGTACCCATGAAAGAATCTTTCAAATATAGGACAATCCAGAAAGCTCTATTTCAAAGATATTTCATGGATGAGTATGATTTTGGCTTCCTTACACTTTCTCTCCACTGAATTGGTCAGCAATCTGAAAGAGGACAAGAAAGTACTTCTGAAGAATCAGACCCTTGATATGAAATGAGAACATTCTGGCAGGACACAGAGTGCCTAATATTCATGAATTGCTTTTTTTTTTTCCTTTTTATTTAAATAGAGAGTTCCTTGTAACTTGCTCAGATGGCATACTCAATGCCTCAGGCAAGCCAGTGCAGCTGCCTCTACAGCTTGCAAAGGACTTGGCTACATTACAAGTGTCATATTTTCTCACAGATAAATTGTTCTTGAATAACATTGCCTAAGTAATAGGATTTCCATCAGTATCAGTTTTGCATACCTCCTTCCTTCTTTCCACCCTTTTTTTATTGTACAGACACCTTAACTCTGACCACTGCAAAGAAGCTCTTTTTACCCTTTAGTTCCTCCTGAGTCCCTCTTGCCATCTCCAAGGGAATGGATGGCATATGGGATCATGTTCCATATTCCACCTTGGTGCCTTTTTTTTAGCACCTGCTTTAAAAATCCAGGGCCAAAGTGCAATGGACAAAGTTTAGTTAGAGCCCACTGCAGTTGTTATACCATAGGCTTGTGACTGAAAGGAACTGTCCTCACCCAGCCTTACCACTTCCAGGAACCATTCTTGCAACTCCCAGGTCTTGTGAGGACTCACTGAAGGCAAGGGGGTGGATTTTGTGCATGTGTGAGTTAGAGAAGTGTGGGTTTGCACATTCTAGGAAAGGAACTGACTTCGATGTACCAACAGAAATGCACCTATTTTTGTTTATCTAAATGAAATCTCTTATTTCACATTAAATATTTAATTTGCATCCTCTCTTTTGCAGTGTTGAGAAGGGGCAATATATAGCCATTTTTATCCTGAAGGAATTCTATTCTCCTAATTCAACTCTTTTTCTCTGTCCGAACAATTCCCCTGATGGCACAAATTACAGATCATGAATGTCAGGAGATCAGACTGTGTAACTTCCTGAAGACCATGGGAGTGACACAGAGCAGGTTGTTAACACACTGACAGACCATGCACTCAGCTCCCTGTCCCTAAAACTGGTTAAACAAAATATTTCAAACTTGCATTATGGAAACAAGACTTAAAATCCACCACATCCTTGTCCATAGGTTGGCAGCCCCTCTCTGTCTCTGCAGCTGTTCCCCACCCCACATGCACCCAGGCTGAGCTACCCTGCTCAGAGCTGCGCCAGCAAAAGCTGCAGCTTCTATTAAACCAGAAGCATGACAATCTTCCTCACTGGCTCTCAAAACTGAGCACTGAAAATCCTAAGGAACCCAGACACTGTGTTCGATCTCTTTTTTAAGACAAATTTTGAATAAATGGAAGTTGTCAGCTGCTGGATGGGAGTAGAAGGGTTTGTTGTCCTACCCACCCCTACAAGAAAAATGAATCCGAGCTTTGCCAGAAGAACCAACACAAGCTCAGGCTAATATTTGCAATATTTGCAGCACCATGTCATCCAGCTGAAGACAGCAAGATAACAGAGTGGATAAAATGCCAACATCTTCTGCAGATTTTTCTGTATTACTGCCCCTAACATTGTTCCCACTGATGAGGGATAAAGTGAGAGCAACAACCAGGGGAAATTTTAGCCAATGTTTAGTAACATGGCTGCAGCCCAAGTCACCATCCCGAATGTAATTCCACTCCTGTGAAGACTCAGCAGAGTTCATTGCAGCAGATAAACAAGTCGCTCTGTTACCCTGAGGCATGACAAATACCACTGTGAAGCTGCCTGGATGGAGAAGAAGGGACCCAGTGCAAGATCCAAGCCCACATTCCTACCTGGGAAGGCTGAAGAAAAAAGACTATCTCAGCTTTCTACTAGATGCTGTCTTATCACAAGCAGGGCACATATCCCATATCTGACCCCAGGGCACCCAGACAGGACTTGAAACTGAATTCTCTGTCACCAGTGACGTCTTTCTCTCTTCTTGCCTAGGCAGAATATGTTGAGGGTGCAAGAGGGGTGCTTTGGGGTCACTTCTCTGCAGTGCCATGGAAATTTTAGACAAATCATTTTGGGTACGTGTGTATTGAGAGGTTAGAGACACACCAACCCTTTCCACTTTCTCTGGGGCCCCTCAAGGCCAGGAAGGAAAATCAATAGAGAAGCAAAGCAAATACTATCTGCCCTGCTAAAGTCCACAAGCAGATATCCTATCTGCACAGTTCTGCATCAATATTTTTGTATTTTTTCTAGCCCCAGGCTGTCATATCCCAGCAGCACCATTCAAATTTGCCTATTTGGGGGAAGAAAAAAAAAAGCAAAACCACACCTAAGCTAGTCAAAAAAATAAACCCTTTAAAATGCTTTAGGTGTTTTGGTAGGAAACAATATTAAAACTCCAGAGAAATATCTTGTATGGCATGATAACCAGGCAACTGCCTGAGCCTGTGACATATGCCTTCCCTTAATGCTTTTAGAAAATCAATGAAACTTGTGCTCTTTAGCAACTTAAGGTTTTCATTTTTTTCTACAAAGTGGAGAGACAAAACTCCTGAAAGGTATCAGCAGCATCCCAGCACATAGGAGATGTAATTTGTCAGACCACAGCATTTTGAAATACTTTCAATAGCTGAAACTATATGGACTTGACAGAAACTGTGGCCAGCTAACACCTCCTATTAGAATTTTACTCAAGAATAATTAATTGGCAGGATGTCCTTACTCCAAAAAAAAGCATATTTAACATTTCCTGAACCATCATAAATTTCACCATCTGCCATCTTGCCCTAACATGCTCCCTGTCTCTTGAGAAGACACAAAACCACGAGTGAAGATTTGAGTGTCTCTCTGACTACCAGAGTTCAAAGCATCTGTCAGCTACACCATGTACCAGAACACAGTACACATGGACTGCTTGAAGTCATACACTCAGTAGTCAGTGCTTCTCTCAAACTATCTATAATTCCATCTCTCGTGCAGAGAAAACAACATAGAAACTAATGCAGGGTCAGATTCTGCCACAGAAATTCTTTGTCATGCCCCTAGTTTGTTCCTAATTTAAGGCCCTGCTTGATTCAGATTTAATAACAAACAATATAGAGAAAGCTGCATGTTACTTGTAAGAAGCTCATGAGCTGAAGAAGCAGCTAAATTCACAGCAAATCTCAACCTCCGTGAATTATTCATTCAGCTTGGTTGCTCTATGTGATGGTTATCAGAAGAATTCTAATGGCTATTAAAGGTTCTCCTCAAACAGTTACTTGCTGAAAAATCAAGCCTATATGCTCAGTTAAGATATGGTTGATTTGTGTTTAGGGGCTCCTGTGCAGACTTTGGTCAGCAAATTGGCCTCAGTGAGTGCTTTGTGGAGGAGATACTGAAGTTCAGACTCAAATGCTTTCTCTCCTTACCAAGACCATCACACCAGCCTGTGTGTCCTGTAGTCTGCTTCTGCCCAGGGTGTGCCACACACACGTGCACAGCAAGTCCACCACCTGTGGGACGAGTGGGACCAGCTGCCTCAGGGTTGCTCACAGTCAGACGTGTCCGGGGTGTGATAGACATGAAATGGGAAGTGATACTCAATAACTTGTCTAGGATTTCTGTGTGTAAAACAGCCCAGGTGTAGTTACTCTTACGGGAGCTCTGGACACACCAAAGGAAATCTGCTCCTCCTGAGCCCTGGGAAGATGCCTCAAAATGAGCCTATCTCTCCCAAGGATAATCAATTGCACTTTTGTACTTCCCACTTGATCCCTGATGATCATTATGCAAACTACTTGTGATACTAGCAACGGGACAAAACCCAAAACTTCAAAATATTGTCACTTAAACCTGTGACAAACGACAGCCACAGTTCTGAACAGCCTCAGGTCACCCCAGCCCACAGGGAAGGTTGTGCAAGGATGGTTTGCAGCAACACAAACCGGATGTCAGAACAGATCTCTCCCATGCCTTTTGTTACTCCTTGTTGAGACCACAAGGAGTATTTCCCCATTTCTTCTTCTTAAGCAGCTAAGAGCTGTTGTATCCACATATCACTTTTCCCTTGTCAGGCTGCTAATTGAAACTTAAAGACCTTCATTAGCCACTTCCCATGGACCTGCATGGTGGATTCATGTCGTAGAAAGGCAAGGACATTGACTAATGAAACCTGACAAGTCCCTCTGAGAAACCCTCCAGGGTTTCTGACCTCAGCAGCTTGCTCTGTCAGAGATAACCATCCCATGGCAGAGTCAGCAAAAGAGATGTGGCTCAGCTTCTGCAGGGCTGTCAGGCATCAAACAGACAGACCTTTAAGACCTCCACACGGCAAGTTTTGCTGCTATTCCTTTGACATTTCCCTGCAGAATTGCTTTTACTTCTTTATCTACTTGTTTGCTCTTAAAATTGCCATTTTCTCACTGGACTGTGTATTGCTGCTTCTTTTGTATGCTGTTTACTCATGTGCAAAGAAACTAGATGTAATGGCCAACTTTCAGTATATTGGCCGGTTTTGCTACCAGGCTCTCTGCCAAATAATTACTAAATTTCTAAAGGAGCGGGCAATAAAACGTGAGAGGAAAATGCAGGTGAATTCCACAGTCACTTCCCCTCAAGAGTGGTGTTAAGAGCAAGATAAAGGTGTCAGACACAAAAGAGGTGTGGCCTCAACATGCCTTTGAATTAAACCTGCAGTCTCGTGTAACAAGGCTACTAATCCCTTTTGCAGCTGAGGTTCCCTGAGCTCCCCCTCACAGCACACTTTAACCCTTTGCTGGGGCAGCTGTCACACAAACCCAGCCGCCACAGGGAGGGAGCACGAGTGCCCGCACGTCCCGACTCACAGAAGTGAACTGCTCTTCTTCTCCGGGAGTGGCACTTGGCCTCACACACAGAAGACAAGAGGCTGTCACAGCAAGATATAATGTTTTTTTGGGGGTAATTGCTGGTTTTCTCAGCCGCATCAGGTGAAGGGAGATATTTGCCACTTCTTTGAGAAATCCCCAGCAATCAAAGGCGCTGACTGACAGCGCTGGAGGGACTGCGGCGGAGTCACTGCTCGCCAGTGACTCCTACTAATGAGCAAACAATGACTGTAAGATTGCTGGGAAGCAGCTTTTCCAGAACACTTTCAGACAGTCTGCTTTTTTATCAAACACCAAATAATTGTAGGGCTTCTTTTTAAGAAAGAAAAGGAAGTTTTCCACTGAAATTCGCTGAGTGGCTTTAGAATTAGTGTATTGGCTCAGTAACTAGCTCGTGGTGTAGCCTTTTCCTTTGAAAACCCAGCCCCTTCATCTTTCCTTTTCCTCATATAAAGCAAGCAAAGTCAGGCAAGGCAGCCAGGACTCGTGTTGTGATTCGTAATCGTGGGACTGAGAATCTATTTTCATTGACTGGACAACAGACAGAAATGGTGACTCTGCAGCTGACTCCCAGGACAGCATGTAAGATATGCACGGCATGCTGTAAGCTTTGTAGTCTCCTTTGCAGAGGAAAATTCCCTAGATAAGGACAACGGTAGGGAAGCAAAGGAGGAACAGACTGACAAACCTTACAGCAGCAGAAGTCCTCAGAAAAAGTGAAGATCTCTTTTATGGATAGAAATAACTATCATAAGCTAAAACAGGAAAAAGAGCAAATGTTTAAACATCTGAACTTGAATAATTTGTTAGATGTAAACCCTCACAAATCACAAATGCAAACAACCTTACTTCACCCCGGTCTTTCTGGATCAAGACGTGTCTCAGAGCAGATCTCCTAACACCTACAGAAATAGTGACAGACAAAGCAAAAGGGAAAACTTTAACCCTTATCTAGCTTAGGTGCCTTGGCAAAAATTTTTCTTATCCTCAAAGGCCAGAACAGAGCTGGCTTCCTTTAAAAATAAATAGCATTGTTTACTAAGAATTGTCTAAACCCCCAGTGATTTATAGGTAATTTATGGTGCATTGATCTCACATCTAAACTAATTAATTCTTAGTAATCAGAGAGACTCATAAGTTGAAGGAGAGAAAAGGACAGTTTTCTCTTCCTCTTACAGTTTTTTACTTCTACCACACACCAAAATGTCATGTACTGTTTGGATATCTCAGTTTACAGGATGACAAACTCAACAAATTCAACTTTATATAAGGACCTCATTAAATTTAAAGCAAAATGGAATGGGGCTCAATGTTCTTTATTCATACAACACAAATTCTCTAATTCACCACTTTATTAATTCACAAATTCTCCAGCTCACAAGCTTTCTAGCTCACATGCTGCTCTCTCTGTGCCTCAATGGCTGTTCCAGAACATGTTGGGGTGTGGCATCAGCTGTATGTTGGGCTGACACCAGAGCTCAGTGGACAATCTCCCATGCCCCTTGCCACAGACCAAACTCTGAGAAAAACCAGTGCCTAGGCGAGGGGTGGAACTATTAGTCCTCTTGCCTCACTCAGGGGAAGGTTTGGGCACTCACTTAAGCCTGAACCAGGTAACAACTGGTGATTCACTTTTTCAACACAGGGAGATGTGTGATAAGCACAGATACAAAAATATATTACTAGCAAAACTAATAAAATACAGCACAACAGTACAACCATCATAGGATGTAATATAAGATGCAATATGCCACTTGCAGATGGCGCATATCTCATAAAAACACCATCCCAATGATGTTCAGCAGTTTGTTCTACTTCTGTTGCAATTCTGACAATGCAGCCAGTATCATGTTTGATAGCAGCGGTCACGTGTTTTGGGCAAATAGTAGCCATTTCTTATTTGGTGATGAAAGTTTTCAGCTCCTCAGTTTGAGAGCACACTGTGTTGGCCCTGAGGGACCAATGGGGTCCATGCTGTGGGCCAGTCTGACACCAGAACTGGTGTGAAGTTTGCATTATGGACTCTGTTAAGCTGTCCATGGGTCTCTAATGACATTAGGTGTTCTAAGATTAAATTTTTACTTCTCGTTACCCAACTCCAATTTGATTGCCAGTAAATTAAATTAATTTAGCCCAAGTTGTCTGTTTTGCCTACGACTGTAATTGCTGAGTGATCTCTTCCTGTCCTTATCGCAGCCCATGAACTTTTCATTATATTTTCTCCAGCTGAGGAGGGTAGTGATAGAGTGGCTTTGGTGGGCACCTGGTGTCCAGCCAGGGTCAACCCACCACAGCTGTATAGCAAGAAATTTGTTTAATTCTGCCTCAGGATTGAACCAGCCCTGGACACGGTGTGTGTAGGGTAAGCATTACCCAAATTGTTCACTATTTCAACCCCAATCACAGGGAATTTCCACCCTTCAGAGGCAAATGCCATGGGTTTGACAGAGTATATTTGCTGAGTAGCCTGAAGAACTTTTTCTTCCCTATGACCTGCTTGAATATGGACAATTCAGTCCTTTATTTCATTACGAAATCTACGGGTGACCACTCTGTACTACTTCATGACAAATAAAGTCCTTACAGCACCAATGATGTTTCTTACAGAAGTAGCTTGATGTCTTCTGACTGAGCTGCAAAACTACTCTAGCCGGTAATGGCTAGGCAGGGAAATCTGGATTTGAGTTCACCCTCAGGCTGTAGATTTCACTATATTTTCCTATCTTCTTTAAGCTTTCCTCAGTCATCAAATACCCTGTTCAAGTGAAAACCCTTCTCTGATCTGTGTATAAACGTAAATAAATCTTTTTATTCATAAGTGATGACAGAATATTATTGTGTGGAACCTCATTTTTCAGGTTAGACTTAAATTCCCATTTCATGGAAAAGTCAGAAAAAGGCAAAACATTTCAGTAAGATATTAAATCAGGATCAAATCTCATCACTATCTGCTATTAAATAGATAGGACAATATTCTGTAAATGAATTGCTAACCTGATAAGTCTAATAAACCATCTCTTCATTTTATATTGCTGGCATCAACACCTCCATTATTAAACACTTAGGTTTTTGTCAATAAGACTGCTGTACGGTATTTTTTGAACACGGTGTAAAAGCGGCCTTACATTTTGTAGATTATGGATTTCCTATTTGCTGAACAGTCTACAAATTTGAAGACACATACAGCCCACAAACATAGAATTCTTTATTTCTTGGCACATAAGTTAGACTAAATAATGCATTCAGTATTAACACTGACCCATGGAGAAGTAAAAACTCAGTTAAAAGAAAGCTATTCAGGGATTCCTTTAGAGAAGACACACATACAAAACTCTGAGACGACTACAAGCTACTGAAGTCTGTATGTTTAAATAAACACCCAGTCCTGTTGGGTTACCTCATAGTCTGCTGTTATGAGGACCCTCAACTACGCATCCTTTTATCTAACTATTTGGGGGCAGAATTTACTTTCTGTGCCTGGTCCAGTGTGGTCAGGATGCTCTCCCAGCTTTCTGGTCTGCCAAATATGCTTGGTGATTGGTGTCTGTGCAGTTCAGCCAGCTGGGCAATGAAATTGGTATCTCCAGGCTCTGCATCTCTCTCTACAACGTGGCCAGGTTTCCAGTGAAAACCCTTTCAGGACAACATGATTGGAGACTCAGCAGCATAATTCTGCATTAATGGACACTTCAGCTCCAGCAAGAGCACCACCTTTCTGTTCTCCTGCCACCTCCTAAAGCAGGCCCACACCTGGTAGCCCCATTCCCTCAGTAATGCAGGGTGCCATTTTCTGCAAATCTGAAGGACCACTCACAGTCATAACTGACAGCAGCAGCAGAAAGTCATCACCTTCAGAAAATTGCTGTTTGAGTTTTGTGGATCTTCTTTTTTCACATTCTTTTAATGAAAATCTAGCTATTCTTGGAACTTCAGTGAAAATACGGGAATGTTTTCTTCTGATTGCGTGGAGCATAACAGACACGCTACAGCTCTAATAGGAATATTCTTGAGGTCCCATATCTGCTCATTAGCAATTACATAGCCTATTGGCAAGCAAGCGAGTGTCACATTTCAAAGCTAGGAAATTAAAGGTCTTAATGCCATGGAACTGCTATGGGAATAATTTCTGCAGAAACATTAGTTTAGATTCATTTTCAATAGTTACTATTATGTACTGTGTCACATGGTCTCACCATAACCATTGCAAAGACTTTCTGGCTCTGAACAAAATTAATGTGTTTATGTCAACTTTCACCATGTGCAATTTGTCCAACATTTGTAAAACAATAGAAAAAGGTGTGCTTTCTTCAGTTTTGAACAGGCCATGACAGATAAAACCAGAAACAGGAGCCAATTCTGACAACCTCTAGCATGTAGGGTTAAATGAAACATCACATATTATCACTGGATTTTTCAGCACTCTGAATGTTATAATACTCTAAGCTGTGGCTGCTTAACACCTCTTAACACAAAGTACATCTTGCAAGGAGAAACAACTTGCATATATTCTCCACAGGTCGGTAATGTTTGGTTGGTCAGTTTGTTTGTGGGTTTTTTATCTTTTTTTTAATTTGTGAGAGGGTTTTGTATCTGCTTTTTATGAAGTTCAGAAAAGATTCAGATGGTGTTTATCTTTATGGATGAGATCTGTATCTGTACAGAAAGGACATGGAAAGACGTAATGAGGGTCTTTAGCACAGAAATTGCTTTCACCCCAAGAAACTCAACATATTCTTGCTGTGAGGGTATTTGCAGCTCTGACCCGAATGGGGAGAGTGAAGGAAACACCTGCCTCAGGCTGAGTAGGAACTTGGACTGCATCAACCAGTGCTAAAAGAAGCTCCAGACCCTTTTCTATGTCTGCTGCTAAAGCTTTTATATACAGATGGATATACTCATACACACACACATACATTATTTCTTTAATCAGCTATTATCTTTATTTCTGTATTTCATTATGAATAAACATTTTTAGCATCTACTGATAAAACAAACTATCATTTTGTGGCCATATGTATCATATAGAAAAGCTGTATGAAGAATAAATTTAGTTTAGTAGACAAATTTTAAAAAAATATATTTATACCGAATAGCTGGAACTTGTCTCGAAAAGAAAAACTGAAAGAATGCAGAAGACCATGGGGCTGATATGGGGGTGGTAACTGAAGATAACAACGGAAGCAAGAAAAAATGTTTTAAATTAATACTATGCCTGTAAAAAAGAATGGCAAAGCTGCATCTAAAAATAATATTTATGAACATGTCATTGCAAGATATAGTCAGACAAAAAACCCCACAACACAATTAAAAAAAAAAAAAAAAGAAAATGTGCAGAAGATATGTTTTCTGTTTTCATCAGAACAGTAGCTTTCTGCCAAATGCCAACACAGGAGGCAGTTTGCACTATAAAATACTTTTGTTGCAGCAGCCACCATACAACTTAATAAACTTGTTCACTTTTGCGAGACAGGATTGCTTTCTATTATCTTTTGCTTTCTTACAGCATAAGAAAACTAGGCTGGTACGTAACATTAATCACAGCTTTTAATATGGATCCCTATTAGTTTCTTTAATATTCAAAGCAGCCCTGCTAGAGAGAAAAACAATAGCTCCAAGGCAACAGAAGCTGTTCACTTCTCTGGATAATAATATTTCCCAGCCTTACTTTCAGGCTGATGCTGAATTATAGAGCTGCTTGCTAGATCCAGATCACTCTCTGTGTCTCTTCCTTCTCCTTCAGTTTACACAGGGACACGGGGAGAAGCAGAGAGGTGGAGCCCAGGCTGGAGCTGGTGGCTGCAGGAGCAGCCCAGGTGTGCCAGGGGAACACAGGAGCAGCCCAGGTGTGCCAGGCGGACACCAGCACAAGAGGTCTCTGACCTCGGGCCAGGACACACCACTGCAGCCTAGTCCTCTTCCCAGATGCTCGAGCAGTCAGTTTTAGCCAGAATTGCCATACAAACCAAGGACCCCTCAGTGGACCAGGGATCCTTGACTGCACTCTGCTATGTGCTTCCTCAGTGGCTCAGCATTTCTTACAACTGTACTCGAGCGATGTCAATCATTCTCCGAGTTAATTAGTCCGGTTTCAATTACTAGGATAATTAACACCTCATTTAAAGCAGAAAATAGTTCTCTTAATTTCAGTACTGTATGACTAAATCTGAGTTTGCCTCCAGCCCAACAGCTCCCAGAAGCCTTGACCTGATAGTGCTGATTGGGATCATTAGCCCAAACAAATTACAATACTGCAAAGACTTTCCAGCTCTGTCTATTCCAAGGTTTTCAGGATTTTTCAGGATTTTCAACACGTATTTTCCTCAAAGAATACCCAGGACATGGCAGAAGATTCCTTAAAGAACCATACAGAGAAACACTCTGCTGGCTGCAACAGTAGCAGCACAAGGGACCGCCACATGAGATACCATCTTCATTTAGTTATTTTTTATTTTCATACAGAGCATAGAAAGGTGCTGATTCAGCCAGTGATCAATCCTTCAACAAAACCCTATTCAAAACTTAACTTGTACATGGAGAAGGGTGAACCTGAGACATTTGCCTAACCAAAACTCTTCTGTTTTGTGGGAGACTTTTGTGCAGCAGGTGTTATAGTAAGGGGAGGTGGGTAAGTTTGCTACTATGTGGAGAGATCTGTAGGAAACAGAAGACCTTCAAAAGGGTAGCTTCTTCAAGAAATCAAGGTAACAGAACCTGCCTTTAGGAGAAATTCTTACTCAGTTTTAAAGCTGAAGGAGTCAGATTTTCCTGTGGAAGGGCTAAACAAGCACTTAGGTCTCTTGCATTTCGTTTGATGAAAGCAAACACCCCAGGAGGCAAAAGCTATTTAATCTATAACTAGCAATCACTAATATTTCTGATTATATAAGGGACCGATTTTCACATACTTAAAACAAGTATTTCTCCTTTCTGCTTGGGCGTTTCAATTCAATAGATTTCCAGGAAAGACATTTTCAGTACAACTAAACTTTGATCACGACAGTGACCATGATGTACAGTGTCACTCAAGTATGGGCTTATTTCTGTCTTCCTTCACTTAGACTGGGATAAGCTTATGGGGTGCTCAGAAGCTGAATAAAGATTTCTGTTCATCAAAGCAAAGATTTCTGCAGATTTGGGGAAAACGCCTGTGCCACGCTGCTTGAAATGTGGTATGTGATTGAGTTATTAAAGATGGAATTGTCAGGCTGCAGCCAAAAGGGGGACGTTAAAAATGAATGACAGCGCTGCCTGAAATGAGTATATAACTATACGTGCAGGCTTTATATTCTGCTAGCATTGTCTGGAGTTTTTGCATAAAATTTCTTGCAGCAGGAACTTTCAGTTTCTTGACAGATTCAAACTGACAGTCTACAGGTGAAAAGCTTTCTGCCAGGTTACGAGTCATTCGAGTCATTCGGGACCACAGTGACAAGGACATATTATGTGTACGCACTTACCTTATCAAAGCCAAGCTGCAAAAATCCTCCTTAAAAACGGCTTCATTGACTTAAGCAAGTTTGTGACATGCTTAAGGATGTGTAGGATTTGGTTCCATGCACAGGGCTTCCTTTCACATTTGATTGCTCATTTTTCATTCAGCAAGAAAATAGCCTGTCAGTCGTCAGCAAGGGTAAGCTCTCCAGCACTGTAATTCGGAGAGCAGTTGTTGATTTTACAAAGAGAGGCACTAACTTGCAGCCAACCTCCTCCTTTTATTCTGGGCTTGATACAACTTTGGAAATGTTATTAAGAATGTAAAGCCTAAACAGAATGTATTCCATTTCTTTCCTGAATATTTAGGTATTTATCTTACCTGTTTAAAGTCAAAGATCACCTTTTTTTTCCCCCAAGAGAAATGAATAGAGCAAAACTAATATAAGCATGCAGGCAACATGGTGCAGTTTGCTTTTATGTGCATCAAGGAAAACCATTCAGTCCCAGCAAGAGACAACAGACAGAAAGATTTCCATCTGACTACAGTGCACACTAGGGCGATGCACTTCAAAATATGTTGCTTTTTTTCTTAGTTTCTCAGACTTCAGATAGAACCTAAAAATAGAGAATATCACTGAAAGACTCAGTGATTTGGTCTCAAGATTGCACCAATGTACTTCTTGTGTTAGGACACTTTTGATCACACAGCCATATTCTTTATTGTGGTGAAAAATGAGATAGTTTAGTTTGCTTACCATCTTATATTTCCCAGAACTGTGATCATTGTGATATCCCTTGGAAACATGCTAGACCATTGCAAAAATGGCTGAATTTTATAGCAAATATACATGACACCAATTTAAACATCAAAAAAGGCATATGGTCAAGAACCATCAGAGTAAGGAATCTGGCTCTGTTTCTATCTTAGTAGTCGAGCAAAATCCTTGGGTTATGGTATCTGCTCTACTGTGTCATGCTATGTGCTTTTCAGACTGTTAATTCTTTAAAATACAAATTACAGTGGAAATTGCATTGGAAAATGAGAATTATTTCGGTCTGCCGTGCTCTGCAGAAAATTATCTTGCATGGCACAGAACCAGTCCCCCATTGTGTAGGATTTATGGGTTGCTCTTTGGAGATGTCAAACAATCTTCACTGCAGAATTAAGGGATTCCAGGTCACTCTCTTGGTGTTAGATGCTTAGTAGGTACTCTGAATCTGGCTATGACTCACATTTCAAAGAACCCTTAAAATATTATTTTACTAATTTCATAAATATTTATATGGTATGCAGCAGGGAAGCAACAATCCTGATTACAAGCTACTCACAGGAGGCACCGCTGCAATCCAAGAGCTAAAAAACCAGATTGTTATAATTGTAATTACTGAATTCCTTGAGCTTATGGTGAATTTTAGCACTTGTCACAGAATTATGGTGTCTTAGTCATCCTTGTTGTATTGACAGAATGTTTGGAAAATCACCTCTTCCAAATAAAACTAATATTAATGCTTAACTCATGGATATTGCAGCGTTTGTCGATCAATATTTCAAATACCTTGCCTTTGAATGTATATTTTAGGTAACTGTTTACACCACGTATATTTTCTTCCTTATTTACTTCCATGTTTTCAAAACTGAAATGATATTTTTCATTTTATTCTGTATTTTCTCCCAGAACATTGTGATTTTTGGGTGAAGAAGTGGACTACCCCAGCAATTCGTGGTACCTGTCAAAGAAGCAACAGTTAAACAGCAAGGAGCCGTGTCTCCACTCCCATCACAGCAGTGACAGTGACTGTGGACTCTGCAGAGCGCTGTCCCTCCAGCAAGGCCAGAAGAAGAAAATTCCTCCTGTGTTGCTCCCCATTCTGGTCACAGACATCCAGGCTTGGCATCTTTAACAAAGTAACTTTTGTATAAAATATTTGCTGTAGAACAAATACCACTCTGGAAGGAAATACCACTTCTTTATTTTATCACAGACTTCTCATCTACACTTAAATAATACAGTTTGCATAATGACTGTGCTAAGATTGGGATATATAAAATTATATATTGCTGAATATGTCCAGCTTGCAGCTTCAAGGAGTTTTGGAGACACTCAACACCTCTGGTAGAGTTTATCAGAAGTTGGCACATCAGGCCCAGGATGCCGTTAAAATATGCTTTAGCTTTTGATCAACACTGAAGTGGTCAGACAGTTGGATGAGATGATCACTGAGCTTCCTTCCAAATGAACTATTTTATTCTAAATTTTATTTATTTATTTATTTATAATATTTATTTATTCTAAATTTTGGCTACCCTATCCATATGCTCCTAAAGGTGCATAAGGAGGAGGCGTATCAGTCTGTCTATTTGTTCTATTTGTTAGAGCATCTACTTTTGATAAAACCAGAAGCACTAAAAGAAAATTATAATTTACAAAGTTAAAATACATGGTTTGATCTGCTCTCCCTGACAACTTGCTTCCTGTTTTACTCTTCGCAAAGTTGTAATGTTGCCTTTTGCTCCTCAATTCCAGAAAAAGGCATATAAAGTAATTTAGAACAGGGCTGTGCACCTGTATCCGAAAAGACAACTCAGGTTGTCAAGTAGATCCATCACAGCTTGAGTCCTGGCTTATCAGCAAAATTACAGTGATTTTGTGGCACAATGATCTTCGCTTGCATAACACCTATTTTCAAAAACAAAGGCAGAAAAATATTTTTTGCTGAAGTGTCTCAAATTTAAATGAATTGAAGCCTCCTTTTTTTAAAGTTATTTGGTCAAAATAACTACACGACATTTTGAAGTTATCAAAATTATTCATTTCCCACAACTACTTTTTTTCTCTATTACTCATCTGACAATACTGTTTCTTTGTTTTAATATTTTGGATTGTTCTAGGTAAGATATTACTTTAGATTTATGTTTTTTAAGGATCCTTTTTCCTCCTTAATTAGAATATTAAAATCACCAAAATTTTTACAGGTTAGAGAAACTGTATAACTAGCAGTCAGAATCACTGGAAGGCAGCTTGGGGAATCAGAAAGGAATACTCCTGCTGACAGTCTGTTTTCTGAAAGTTTTCTGTGAAACTTTCATTAATGATTTTCGTTGTTCTGTCTACATTACCTCTGTGTCATGAAAGCATCTTTAACGCTTTAAAGATAAAAGGAAAATTCCACCACATGCAATATCCACTGACGTGGAGCACATCACTTCAGTGTGATAAAAGATTAGAAAAGATAACTACCAGTCTGTTCAGCTGATATTCAGATGTGAAATAAAGTCATGTCATTCTAAAACAGGGTCAAATTACTTCAGGGTCAAAGAGAAAACCAGTTCACTCTCATGTATATTATGTTTTTATTATTTCCTCCTTTAGGCATCTTGTAAGTGAAGGACAGATATTTCAATTCTATTGCTTTCAGAGGACTAATGCTAAAATTTTTGAGTTTTGTGTTTATTTATTGTTTGGCATTTGTTTTTGTTGGGTTTTTTTTAAGTGGTATTACTGAAATTGTTAAACTGCACTGCTATGCTAAAAATACAAAAATTATGGGTAATACAGTAAAAACTCTGAATGGAATGTGTCTGAACAGAATGTATTTAAGAATTAAACCAAGTTCATAATCAGTATGGAGGAACTTCTTCAGCAGAGATGCCAAATCTCTCAGAGAACAAAACACTCAGTGGATGTGAGCAGCTGGCAGAAGTTACAAGTTAAGAAAAAAATATCGTCTACTCTGTAGTTCTCAAAGGTTTTGTGCAGCATGGGGAAATGGGCAGACAGGAATCTTAATACTTAGAATGAGTGACTGTTCCCTCCTGTGAGCAAACAGCCAGGCTCACTATTAAAAGTTTTGCTTTCTTAGTTACGTCAGTAAGAAATTATTTTAGCAAGAACTTTGAATTTAAGAACACAATACTTGTAGCTAAGGCAGCTGTTTAAGCTAAAGCTCAAGGAAAAAAATATTGTGGGTTTTTTTTTTCATACAGAATCTTTGGGAAGCTGTTATACCTAGCCAAATACAGGTATGCATATAAATATGCATATATATTAAATATATGTATTTTATATACATATATTAAAGTTCTCTTTTTTCTAGTAGTAAAACATATCTTGAAGAAAAAAGGTTATGGACATACCCACCTACAGCAGCCAAGGGATCTACAAGGATGTCTGGGATCCACAAGACAAATACATGTGCACAGTGACTATTATCCAGGATTTCCAAAGTCCAGTCATTTCTATCGCCAGCAAGAAGACTTTCCAAATTTCCTTTCTCCTGTCCTCTCTCCCCTAAGCTCTGCAGGCAGGATCCCCCTCCCTCCCTCCCTCCTATATCTTCCTATTAGAAATGTCACTACCCCATCTGCTGCCCCTGAACTCACTCGTGCTGGCAGGGACTCACGGGCAGAACGAAGGAGCTGAAGTCATTCAGCATAATGTGCTACACAGACCCTTCCAAGCAATTGCTAGCATTTTCCACTAAGAAAAAACATTGTGCAGAAGAGATTAATGCTGCTATTTTGATGCCTGTAACACAGATCAGGACGCATCTCCTGCATCATTAAATCCAACTCCTTTCTGCTGCAGGCACCATGTAGTTTATTTGTTCCATATGAGTATGTGTGCTTTTTGCCATCCAAGCTAGATTGCTTCCCTGGACACAAGAGGTGCTATCGTAATATCTGAATTGCATGGAATTATCTTGGTGCATCTATCTCAAATGACGTTACAATTTCAGCCAGCAAATGTACATGTTATTGTGGTCAGCAGGACTTCTCTCACTTGAAATTATGTATGCTTTATTGGTTTTATCAAATAAAACTGTGATAACACAGCTCAAAAAGTGTGCACTCTTACTGGAAACCACATTGTACAGGAACTGCTTCTTCTTATAATTACATATTTGGTGACAGAGGGTGAGGGGGTGAAGAAAAGCTATTTTCCCATCTGCAGAAAATCCTGACAGTCTCTTAAAAACAACAGCAACAAGGGAGAGGAAGAAGAGGTATTTGTGAAGGCTTTAGATATTAATTTCACATAAATATGCCAAACACAAATCCTTCCTTGATTTACTTTTGTTTGCACGGGAGGAGGCTTTGCACTGTTCACTGGAACTCCTGGCAAAATACAAGGATCTCAGGGCATGTAGCTCTCACAGAATATTTTAAGAAAGAAATTCTTAGTTGATGTTTTATTTCACAGTATTCACACCATTCCAAATCTAGACAGAGGGAGAAAATGAAGAAGCAAAAAATGGATCAAAGTTTACTGACCCAATAAAGTGAAGAAAAGGGAAATATTCAGATCAGTCTTTAACAGAGCCCAGGTAGCTCACTGCATCCTAAGTAGACTCCTCTTTGCTGTGGAGCCCTGAATATGGGCTCAGGGAAATTTGGAAAGGAAATAAGTAAAAATTGTTGTGAGCTCTGGACAACAGCAGAAGGAAGGAAGGAAGGAAGGAAAGCCTTTTAAGAGCTCTGTCCCAGCAAACAGACATGCAGAGCAAAGCTCTGCCTTCAGCTCAGCCCTTTCCCTACAGCATCGCAGCAATTTCAGGGTAAGCTGTTAGCATGATCTGACACTTTACAAAATCTGTCTCCTCTTGTCCAGGGGAGAAACTGGTGTGGCAGTCACCAGCACTGGAATAAGTGGAAACTTCCAGTCATAGAAGGAGAAAGCTTGAGGCCTTCGAAAAGTCTTTGCTTCATAAAGTGGCTCCTGCGCCCTGCCTTGCAGTCCTATCTGATGGCATGTAAAATTATAACCCTTCATTTGAAGATCTATATTATAAAAGTCTGCAAGGCAAGATACTGAGTGCATATGTTTATCTGTAAATGTCTCTATGCAGAGACAGAAATTCTATTTATGCTATTACATGTACTGTAAATTTTCTGTAACATCCATAAAGCATTAAAATGTGCTTATGTAAAACAGAGCATATGAACGTCTTTGATCTCCAGGAGCTGTTAATCTCTCCTACTTGTGTTACTTGCTGCTTAATAAACAAAACATTTCTTCTAACACCCCAGGCCAGCAAAAATCTCAGGACACCTTGTCACTAAAGATGGTTTTGAGACTTGTGGTTGCTCGATGCCATGAAACGTACACACAGGGACATCATAAGGAAAGACTGTTCCTTAGGCCAGTAATTTGAAACAGACACTATTTGAAATAAGGAAAACAGAAGAAAGGTAAGCATTGTTTATCATGCTCTCTGGCTGCTTTTTGGTTGATATTTCAGATTAGGAATAAATTGATCACAACTGTAGTAAATCAGCTCAGACATAAGCAGAACGTGCTGCAATACTCCATCCTGGATTACTCCTGGAATGACCTGTGGACTGAATGTAAGCACAGATGCTTTGCCACCATCACTTGGATGTAATCATGGTTTTTGTCTCCAATCATTATGCAGTTCTACTTCTGTTTTTATTGACTCATAATGATTTTTCTTTATGTAGTCAAACTACCTATATCAAACCCAAGTTTTAAATGGAGTATCTAAAAAACTGGGTATGGGGTTTTTCACTGAGTTTTCTGATATTAAGTTTGAAAAACATCTTTATGTGTAAAGTGAGATTAAAAGCTTCACGTCTCCCAATTTTCATGCTTGGTATTTAGCAGTCTGAAAGAGAGTTGGTTTGTTCCGGCTTTTAATTTTTTCCAGGCATTTGGAAGCACTCTGCTAGACACAGCACAAACTAGTAGCCAGCACAAAGTGCAGCATCAACAGTGTCCTGTTAGTTGGGGAAAAGTCTCTGCACTCATTAAGTTCACCAGCCCCGCTGTCTGGGGGCTGAGGGTGAAAACAGGACAGCAAGGACAGCACTTTTCCTAAGGACCAAATCTCATACTCCACCAAAGTCTTACTGAAGGTCTTGGGTGCGGAGGAGCAGCAGAGACGGCAGGTGGGTACCCAGTGTCAGCCTCCCAAGGGACAAAAGCGACAGGAAAACTTTAGACATGCTTTAGAGGAATAACTGAGGAATGTATCAACCTGTTGGGTGACAACCATCCCCCTGCTTCTGAAGGACACATCTAGTGTAGTCTCTGCCCCTAGGACTCTGAGCAAGAGCTAAAAACATTCTAAGGGTTTGCAGTTACATCTCTGGATGGCTAAATTCAGCTGTACCATATCAGTGTAACTGGAAACGTGTTCCACTTTGGCTTTTATCCATACCAACTACTACCACATAACAAAATGTTACTCCTCTGTTTCAGCTTGATGTAAACAGAGCAGAACAATATGAAACATCTGAAGAAACATCAGAAAATAACAGGAGAATAAAAAACATCTCTTCAATTGATTGTACAAACAAGTTTTATTGTTACAAGACAAGAAAAAAAAACCCAAATAAAAAATAATCCCCACCACCACCTCACACCAGGGTTCCCAAATTCAATTGCTGTGTTATTTTAAATTGAGTACCGATGAACTTCTGATTCTTGCACTTCAAAACTTCAAAACTTCTTGATTACTTTAGCTTGGCCTGAAGGACTCAACTTTATTGTAACTCAAGGCACAGCACCAAAATGCAGTACCAGCCCGACATCCAGTCAGGGTTATTCTGTGGATTAATCAGGATGCCTGATTCCCAGAGATTTTGTGCACACTGGCTGAGCAACTGATTACAGCTGTGCTACAAATGACTAAGACTATACATCATATAGCTTTCCAGACAGCACATGATGTATTCTTCCTCAGGAAATTTAGTGTGCTTATTACTTCACAGCTTGGATTCCAGTTGCTCACAGAAGTGACTTCCGTGTTCTGGAATTATTTGAAAAGTTTGTTGCACTCAGAAAGCATCTTGTTTTACTATCATGGTGAAATTCAAGCATATGACCATATTATTCTCAGAATCATCAGAGAATCCTTGCACAACAACACTATAATTGCCCTAAAACAAGCAAGAGAAAAAAGAGAGAATTAGTGCACAATGCTGCCTGCTCTTGCCTAGGTAGCTGATTTGAATGGTTTTCATGATTTCCGTTAGAACTGAAAAAGACAGATTCCCATCAGGGACTGTTATCACGGGAATAGTCAGATATAAGAGTGCATAACAAAAAATTGTGCTCAACTTTCTTCTCATGACCAGAGTACTCAGGAATAGCGTTTCATGGTCTAGCAGAGTCCCATGAGGAAGCATCAGGCCTGCTGTAAATTCCTCATCTATAGAGGACTGCTCACGGCAGAGGATGCTCCTGTCCACCACCAGCTCTGGGGCCACAAGATGTTTTGGACTGGATGCAGTCCACTATTGGAGGCCCATGAGCTGCAGGGGTCGCTGGAGATTTTGGACCAGTAGGAGCTCCTTAGTGACATTTTTAGGGATTAATAGGCATGATAAGGATCTTCAAAAAGCTCAGGCAGCTGATGAGGCAGGTGTTGGATGAGAATGGGTTAACCTGAGGACTGGTGCTGCTCCTGTTTTAACAGTGGAGCACTGCTTTTACTTTTTGGATATTGTTATCCCTCTTCAAATTTTTGAAAATAGTTTCATGGAGTAAGAGAGCAGCACATGAAGACAATGTAAAATAAAGAATGAAATGGGCAGAAGGAATATTAATGGATTTACTCAAACAGGTAAAAGGAAAGAGAATAATTTACCAAACTAAACGGAATTATTAAGGTGACATTAACTGATTTCTTTGGTCCTTCCTTTTATAAAATAAAGGAGGAATGACAGAGGAACCTTACAAAACCTAGCATTTCAGAGATGCTACCATTTTAGTGTCATCACTTCTTTTACAAGAAAGTTTTCTGACATTTCCTCTTCTGTTTTCTACAGTTTGGGTGAACATCTCTCTTCAGAAAAAAATATACCTGTAAGTACATGATCATACTATTATTATTTCTTTATATAAAACATTGAAAAGTACCTTTGGAAACTTTATTCTTGAACCTTTAATGTCAAATTCTGTTACAAGTGTTTCTGTAAAACAGAGATAATTGTAATACAAAGAGTTACTTAACCATAAAGCCATCAGTCAGACTGCCTAAATGACTTCAAAGCAATATAGCATATCTCTCAGCAGCAGTTGCCAATGCCATTTACTCTTTCACTGATAAAGCCCTCACCTGGTTCTTCTCTCAGAGCTCTGACTATTTGTTGAAACCACATTAGAAAATAGAAATTTAACCACAGTGCTCCTGCAACATCTCCTCCAGACACATCCTACTGTGATAACTCCAGCAATTTAACTTGTAATAGTAGGTCTCTTGAATGGTAACCGAAGAGAGCGGATACTGATTTTTAAAGAAAGGAAAACACAGATTGTATTTTGACCTTCTTACAGATCTTTTTGGCCTTTCGTCTGACATCCTGCCTGCATTCTCTGAATCTGAGCCTGTGTCATATTAATGCTTGTTAGCCCCTACCAAAGGATTGACTCTTCTCTATTAGAAAAAACCCCAAAGCATCATACCTGGGTGTAGAGAATCTCTTAAAAAACCCACCCAGACACTTATCTAAAGAAACTTTGTTCTGGATGTTAGTCGTGCCCTACAGCACCTCTCAAGTTTCCTGTTCAGTCAAATGCAGTCTTCCCCTGTCATTTTAGAGATATTAAAAATAAGTGTCATAATGAGATGAAGGGTATTAGTTATCCTCATTTATGGAAATGGAAACTGCAGTACAAGGATGTCAAAATATAGAATTTGGACATTTTCTACTTTAATAGGGTTCTGGCACTGGAGAACTGCCTGCTCTGAGGTCTGCTGCCTGCCAAGCAAGGTCTAGATTGTGGAGAGAAAAATCTGTTTGCATGGGTTGATTGCACCACGTATTTTTACACCAACCTCCTTTCAGCGTTCCGCACACTGAGTATTCATCGTCAGCTCCGCTGCAGAGGAGTTCTTTCCAGAGGAGTGCTTTGGCACCATCATACCAGATATGGAAGACAATCTTCAAAAAGTGGATGTCACTTCCTAATTAAAACATTGCAAGTAAGAAAATGGTAACTGGTGGGGAGAAAAAAACATATATGGAGACCTGCTATTTAGATAAAACTGGATTTTGTCAAAATACAGTATTTTTGTAAGACTCCCTCCAAACAAAAAAGTATATATCTTGAAAACTGCTACTTCCAGAAAAAAATCAAAAAGCTATTGTTGTGTTCAACAACAACAAAAAAATTCATCTTAAAAATATTTGGGAGAACAATTCCAAATTCTGTTTTAATTTCTTCAGTAAACAGAGTTCACTCAGCTCTGCAGCTAACCTAAACACGTGCTCAAATGAAGACCTTAGTTTTAAGTAGGTGTTGCAAAAGAACTATTGTGAATGCTGGTAGCCATCCTAAAGATGTCTTTCTAGGAAAGCAAACCTAGTCCAGAAGGTGAAGTTTACGATACAGCCATTTCCTGAACATTTCATTAGCTGAGCTTGCCAGCTTAAAGCTGGGTTTAAAGATTACAGCTGAGTTTGCACACAAAATTCAGTACCATTTCCAGCTTCTGGAACACGCATATTCTTCATAGAAGTCCTGTCATAGCTGGATGGCCTGATGATGCTCTCTCTCCTCTAAAAGACTTGGATCTTCCTGGATCTTCTCCAGGCCAGAAGAGCAAAATGCACATACAGCTAAACTGTCTCAGATTTGCACATACAGTGACAGTCCGTGTGCAGGGCTCTGGTAACTGCTGAAGTAAAACGCAAACATATTTTTGCAAATCCTCATTTCTGTCCATCGCTCAGTTTATCCATTCCACTTTTAATCCCAGAAACTGATTTCCTAAACCATTTGGCATTTAGGATGAAGTGTCAGTTTTTCAGTTGTATTTCATTTTCAGCATTTCCAGAATATAATTGTCTAGTTAAGAGAGACTCACTTGGAATCCAGGTAAGAGCAGCCTTCCAGACAGATTTGTTCATCATGCTGCAAGGTGTCAGATTAAACATGAAAGCATGAGCTGTAGAATCTACAGGAAAAAAGCATTTCACATTGATAGTGTGAAAAGGCTTCTCCATAAAAATAATAAGAATATACAGTTATACACACAAAAAACACATGCATATTTTTAAATGTATTTAATATAAGGTATATGCTATAAAATGATCCAATATATGTACTAAATATTAAATATGTATTTTATCTTATATTATTATTTTTACATTTAGAGGGCAAAACCAATATTATATTTCTTTAAGTAACAAGAGAAGTCAATGTTTGGTTGATGATCTTTTGCACACAAAAAACAGAGACAAAAGTACCTTTATTTCTCTTTCAAAGATACACAGACTTTTTATTAGCATTAAGCCAGCATGGTCTTCTGCCGAAAATATCCCTACTTAAGCTAATCATGCTGACAACAGCTAAAAATATTTTTAAGATATCGGCATATTTTCCAGGATAATGTAAATGAACCTTTGAGTAGATTTGCTCTGTGAGTGACCCACCTAGCATTTTAAAACACATAAAATATCAGCCCATGACAGAGACATGGCAAGGGACACGCTGTGCTGTCCCAGAGCCTGACTGGTACCCCAGCCTGGCAGAATGTCACATTCCCTCTTTTTTTTCCCACATACTTCAAGCTTTTCATTATTACACACTGGTTAACTCAATAGGGAAAATTTATACAACAGAGTTTAAATCCAAGTTTAAATCCATTGTCTTCTAGTATTTCCTGAACCAAAACATGCCTACTTCACTTGAGAACAAAATTCTCTCTCTCCTAGCTGCTGGAACCAGCATTGTGATAATATTTATGTCTATGAAGTAAAATTCTTATAACAGGGTAATTAATAACAGAAGTATACTTCTTTTTATTTTTCTGTATTCATCAAAGAAACAAATTTGAAAGAAAATTCATAATCCCTCTGAGTACAGTAATTATAATGAAAATTTAACAAAAGGATTACCTATTTTTTACTTACCACAAAAAGTATATGACATTTCAAGATCTGATGATGTACAGAGGAATTCACTGACTCCAGGGGTGAATAAAATTAAAAAAAGGAGTCCAAACATAGTTACTTTTTTTTGCTCAGTATTCGATGGTATAAAACTTCGGTTGGGAGAAAGAGGAACAAAATTCAGCACAGTCATCATCAGTCACGTGTCTTCAGGGAAAGTTCTGTTATTTATCAAATTCTCTGCAATCTTAGTTAATTCTACTGCAGCACTGTCAGTGATCATCACACTAAATTTTGTTAAGAAAAAGAATTCCTGCTTTTGTTGTTACATTTTCCCCAGACAACGCAGCTCAAACCATGAGTGAAAAATGAAAGAGAAAACCATGTACAATGGGGAAGTGAAATGACATTATGACTACCAGAAGCACGTAAAGAGCAAGTTTAGTTGACTCATCAGGTGTAACATTTTTAAAGGCATAATTTCAAACACAGAGTTTCCTGTACATATTAAAGAAGAGAAAAATCCACAAGTGATGAAAACCAAGTCCATTCTTTTATTTTTATGGTAGTCAGTACCTCTCACAAGTTTTCATAATAAATTTCTTACAAAGCTCACTGTGCTTTAAGAATACACCAGAAATCTGGAGGAATGTAATTAGAGGATGTATTTCAAATGGAGCTGAATGCAACCATCTGACGTTATTGAGTAGAACCACTGATGTCCTGCATCATGCCAGATACCACCTTCAAAGCTGTATCTATCACAGTGATACTTCTTAGTGGGAACAAATTCAAAAACCAATAAAATTACAGCTGATAATTCCCACATCTGCCTCCCAGAGTCTCTCTGCCACCTTCTCCCAGACTCTTCCCCACAGTCTCTGCTGGAGAAGCAGCACTGCATGGTTTGCCCAGAGCATAGAGCTATGCACAGGTCTGGGACCAGGGGGACACCAAACATGAGTCAATTACTGACAAAGGCTGTCCAGTTTTGACTGGAATGTTTCTATAAGAACACAGAATCTATCTGTCACAGCTGAAGGTAGCTGATGTTATCCTGAGACCTGATGTTATCCTGCGACGCTGAAAACACTCCAGCTCACAGATTTTGATACTCAAGTTTGAAACACCAAAACAAAAACCCCTTAAAGCACTTTTGGTATTAGATATATGCCATTATTTCTGTCTGTTAGAGAATTACACAAAGAATAACGTATTTGCCTCTATCTGCTATATCAGTTCTGTGGACTAAACAGGATCAGCTCTTATTGGACAAACCCAGCAATACTGCTACTGCCAGTGACAGGAACAGATCAAATTAAGCCTAATGCCTCATTCAAGAGAGAAGAACTCCCACCTAACTGACAGGAAGCATAACTAAACTTTTTTTCTCACTATAATAAAATATGGAAATCCACCGAATTTAATGGAAGAATGACTTACAGAAAGTAAGCACATTATTTTCTCACAAGTTATCTATTGGTTCGTATATATGTCTACTGACTTCTCTTAGATCAGAAACTGTATTTTTTTTAAGAAAAATAAGTAGTATATAAAATAGACAAGTATTTGAGTTTGTGCTAAGCCAGAAACTCAATAAAAATTACAACAAATATAACTTAATCAATTGTTGTAACTCTCCCCATTCCCCATCACAGTGCCTAAATGATTTTATTCTCACAAATTCTGTGCATACCAGGGTAATATTTTACATATTATAAAGTAGCAAAAGATTACGAAATTGTTTCATAGAAGTAAACATGTAACACAAAAGATAATTTAGGAATAACGATGTGCACAAAACCACGACTGATTGTGCCCAGAGACAGGGGTAGTTCCTAGATTAGTTAAGGGAGGTGAAAATTCAATTAAAAGTGCCTGAAAGTGCAAACTAATGAGTTCCTACATGTAATAATTCACAAAATAAGATAAAAATTTGAAAATCTAATGCGGCTAGAGAATTCTCTTCAGTATTTCCAAATCTTTCTATAGACCACAAGAAGAGTCCCACTGGCCTGACAAGAGTTAAACATTTTAAGAAATTTCTAGCATTTGGTTTTTAAGTGGGAATTCAAAATTATATAACTTTCCTGACAGATCTCCAGAGTACACACATGACACACAGATTTTTGCTGTTAACAGGACGCTACAAAACATATAAGCCCTTTGTGATCATAGCAATAACACAGTTCTGTTTCAAGATGGACAAATTTTGCTTAAAAATAGTAAGACATGCAGTGAAATTGAAATAAATCAGGAAGGCTGTAATAGTTGGAAAAAAGAAATGGAGTAGTGAGACAGTCACAAAGGAGGAATGAAGCAACTACTACAGAAGAGCTACCGTTTGCATGTACAGCCAAAAAAATATTCCTTTCAACCACAAAGCCACGACCAGTGGTGTGAAGGAGTTTAATCAGTGAGAAGACAAGCCAGGCTCTCTGCTGAGTCTTCTGTCAGTCCAACAGGTTTAGCACAAGTCCCAGGTCAGTGTGAAGCAGGCAGGAGGTGGCACTGACTGTACCCCACTGCTACAAAAGGTTTCCCAGCTGAACATACGTCCCTCTGCAGCCAGGCTAGGTCTGGCCTTGCTGCCCAATGCATTGGGTGGCTGATGCACTCTTGGGCAGAGTGGAAAGAGCACTGCAGATTGACAAGATTTTAAATAAAAGCTCTCAATATAAACGAAGACAAGCTCTCTGCTGAACTGACTTTCTAGACCTGGTCCAAGCATAGGTGTTTTTTTCAGACACTTGCTGCAGTGAAGTTATAGATGAGGAATGAGTCCCCCCTGGTGGCTCGGACAGACAGACACATGCAGAAACCTCCTGCTCCTTCCTTGGCGCACTTTTATTGCACAAGTCAAGACCATTCCAACGCTTTAAAAAGTCAGCATAAGAAAGGTCAATTTAAAAGGATCTGGCTGGCTAAATGGGAAAACAAGTATCACAGCTAAAATATTCCTTATGACCATGATTATAAAACCTACAACCTTGACTGCTGTGTTTGGTCAAATTGTCATTAAATCAAAATAACCTAAATTGTTTTAAAATATTTTCAGCAAATTCAGTTTTAGATGCTTGCGGATTTTGATGCCAATATGGATGCTATTCATAGAAGTGACATCTTGAGATGATCAGTCAAGTCCCAAGCTAGTGCACTAGTGGTGTGAAGAGTCTATTCTGTCCCTTTCAAGTCAGTATGAAGATCACTGCAGAAGATTATAAAGTTCTATATACTTTAATTTTACTAAATCCTCTTTCTTTACTATAATTTTTTTATATATATTCTGATCCAGAAGGAAGGTGAAGAAGAAAGAGAAGTGGAAAGAGCTACACAATAATGTTACTTCACTGAGGTTTTGTCACGATTTACTTCATTTATTTCGAAATCCTCTGCAAGTATATTCAGTAGGAACCAACTCTCATATCCAATTAACAGTACATAAATTCAAGTCTAAAGAATTTAGAACTTCATATCTATGATTTTTAATTTCTTTACATCTGAGATGCCGAGAATATAAGTTTATTCCAAGCTTCCTCACGGATTTGTGGTTAAAATCCTTCAAATAATTCATAATATTTTTATCTTCTTTCTCAATGCATCCAAAAAGTGCTTAACTTACTTTTGATTGCTTTTCAAAATAATCACTTTGTATTTTGATTGTTGGCTGCAGATGAGTACATTGACCAGATAAGCACTTATAAGTCACTAAAATCTCCCTCAGGAAAGATTTATAACATATGTGATCATAATATCCCATCACAGAAAAATAAATAACAGTATGCCAGTATAGCAGGGGAAAGTACTCCATTTCAAAGTGTTAGTCAGACAGAATTAAAGATTACGTCCTAGTTCTCAGCATGTAACATAATTTCACTTTAATGGAAAACTCTTTTAAGATGTTAACCACATTTATTCAATAAAGAAAGAGGAAATAATAATTTTCGTTGCAGGACCATTTGCGAGTTTTTGAAGTAGATTGTTTTGCATCTGGAAGCAGAAGTTTATTCCTTCTGATTCTGGGTTTAGGGTTGATGCTGAAGGCACTTCAACATAAAGGGGTTCTATATAAGGCATAAGACTGCATTCACAAAATAAAAATGCACTCAATTATCAGCATGAAGAATAGCAAACTGTAGACTCTTCTCAAATCCCCTCACCCTAGCTTTGACAATGTTTATAGTGGAAGTACAAAGTCATGCCCAGGGATACAAGAGGTAGAGGATTCATTTCCTCTACATGCAACTGATGAAGTGCTTGAGAGTGCTGTGGCAGTGCAATCCAAGAGCAGTGCACTGGCACACATCCAGCAGTGAATTGGTAGCATTTGAGAAAGAAACCAAAGAGCTGTTGAAATATAGAAAAAGTGCTGTGCATTATTCTGAATACATTTTGTTAAATGCTGTATGAACTTTGGCTTAGTGGTTTGATTTGAGTATATCATATTAAACCACTGGAGACTATTAAAACGTAGCAAATACATACCAGGTGGTATGGTTTTCCTGTGGAAACAACTATGTTGGAAATAACTTCCTGCCTCTTGCCAGTAGCCTTATGATTTATTCTTTGCAAGCCAAGTTTAGGATTAAAACTTACAGTTATAGTCTAAAGTGTTCATTAAACTATTAAAATTGTCAAAAAAAAAGAGATAGCAGAGTGTAAGGAGAGAAGAAAGGGATGTGTCCTACCTGAGGCTCATGGTAAGCACACCACAGCAACACTGCCCACCCTGGAATTCTAGAAATGGAGACAGCTGGACATGTTTTGCGGCTGTTTGCTCTTGTTCTGTGTAATTCCCTGCTTAAAACAGCTGCTTGCTGAGGTCTGTATAGCTTTGGGATAATCTTATTATAGTGGATCCAACTCCTAGCTAAGCACACTTGTCCCATTTCTCAGGCAGGCTGCAGCAGGCTATGCTGTACATGGGGCATGAAGAAATCCATGGTATGAGGCATGAAGAAATTTGTGGGATGGCCACAGAACTCTAGAGCAATCAAATTACAGCAGCTTACCAAGTTTCCACCCTATTAAGTTATACTGAGCAATTGTAATAATTCATGTCTTTTTACAGCACAAAGAGATTTTCATGAAGTTTCCATCACCTAAATTAGGCCCTTACAGTACCATGCAAAAATTTACAGATTTTCTTCATCTTTGCCAGTGTGACGACTTTGGTTTGTAAGAAAGCAAGCTCCAGTCAAATTAGTTACCTTTTAATTCTACAGAGTATGGTTAAGAGTGTGAAGTACCTCAGAGCTTTAAAGATTTCTCTTTGAAGTATCAAAACGGGATAATTTTCTCATCAGAAATTTTTACATTTGCAAGAAAAGATGAGGTTTGTGGGATAATTTAATTTAAAAAATAACTTTAAAGAATGACAAGGAGCTTTTTACTTAATAATTAAGAACAGATAGGGACTAATGAATAATGATGTGGACAAAGCCAAAAACTTGAGAAAAGGGAGAGGGTCGCCAGCAAAAAAATAGCATGTAGTAAAAGATTGGAAACAAAAATTTACACATATCTTGACTGTTCTTCAAAGGGAAAAAAGGAAAGAAGAAAAAAACCAGTCATCTATGATGTTTTGTGGAAGCTTTTAAGGCTGGAAGAGGATAGGAAGAATGTGTCTATGAAGGAGGCTGCAGCCATTTTATACAGAATCACAGAATTAACTAGGTTGGAAAAGACCTCTGAAATCACTGAGTCCAACCTATGACCAAATATCACTACATCAACCAGACCAGGGCACTGAGTGCCAGGCCCAGTCTTTCCTTGAACACCTCCAGGGACAGACTCCACCACTTCCCTGGGCAGCCTGTTCCAATGTCTAATCACCCTTTCCGTGAAGAAATTCCACCTGATGTCCAGCCTGAACCTCCTCTGGCACAGCTTGAGGCCATTTCCTCTCATCCTGTCGCTGGCTGCGTGGGAGATCAGCGACCCCCATCTGGCTACAACCTCCTCTCAGGTAGCTGTAGAGAGTGATAAGTACCCCCTGAGCCTCTTTTTCTCCAGGCTAAACAATCCCAGCTCGCTCAGCTGCTCCTCACAGAACTTACCCTCTAGACCCTTCACCATCTTCCTTGCTCTTCTCTGGACACGCTCCAGCACCTCAATGTCCTCCATGAATTAAGGGGTCCAGAACTGAACACAGTACACAAGGTGGGGGCTCACCAGTGCCAAGCAAAGGGGGGCAATCACTGCCCTGGTCCTGCTGACCGCACTATTCCTGATACACATTGGTATGTTCCTCCTCTTCATACCAAATCGAGTGAAACTGGTACCAGGGTAAGATGTGAGACCCAGCTGCCACGGACAAGTAATTGGTCGGTCCTGAAAAGGCTGCGGGAGCTGTCAGCCTTCATGGTAGGTGTTGCCTTGAAAATAAGACAGTTTGTAAGTCACTTATTTCAGAAAACTGGGCTTCTACATTAGTATTTCCTTCAGAACCTACATGTGTACAAGCACATTCTCTAGATCTCATAAATTGTTTCTTCCATATCGTGTACAAGTTACCTACACCCAAAGAAGTATCAACAACTTCCAGGGACAAAAATGTTAGCAGGTAGGAATACTTCTTCAGTTAGCACTGGTTTTCACCAAGTGTATAAAACTGAAGAAAAATACACTACAAG
Organism: Eulacestoma nigropectus; assembly: GCA_013397775.1. Classification (NCBI taxonomy): domain Eukaryota; kingdom Metazoa; phylum Chordata; class Aves; order Passeriformes; genus Eulacestoma; species Eulacestoma nigropectus. The sequence continues at coordinate 897,935 of VZTE01003717.1, forward strand.
AAAAAAGTAGTTCACATAATTAATAGGGTGGTTAAACAGACATGGAGCTAACAGACTTTGGGAATTACCTGGTAGTAATTTGTTTATTGAAACACTCATACCACAGTTGATTCTCTTGCAGGATTTGTTAGCAACAAGAGGGCCTGTTCTGGTTTACGCACATTTTCTACCTTAGAAGGACACTAAGCATTTCAGAGCTTCCCACTTGGAAACACGCACAATGCACTACAAAATATCTTTATTAAGACAGACTACTCAGAACCCAGAGCAAAGCAGAAACACATCTTGAAGTCTTTTTAGATTAAGATTCCCTGCATTTTAATTCTAATGTGAATAACTGCTCTCAAAAATTCCAGGGATCTAAACCACTCACACATGTGCAAGTATACTCAAGTCCTGTGTTCATTTTTGGGCCCCTCACTACACAAAGGACATTGAAGTGTTGAGTGTGTCCAGAGAAGGGCAGTGAAGCTGGTGAAGGGTCTGGAGCACAATTCTTATGAGGAACAGCTCAGGGAACTGGGGTTGTTTAGCCTGGAGAGAAGGAGGCTCAGGGTTGACCTTATCACTCTCTACAACCTGAAAGCAGGTTGTACCAAGGTGGGGATCTGTCTCTTCTCCCAAGTAACAAGCAATAGGACAAGAGGAAACAGACTCAAGTTGCACCAGGGGATGTTTAGCCAGGATATTATGAAAGATTTCTTCACTGAAAGGGTTGTCAAGCATTGGCACAGGCTCCCTGGGGAAATGGTTGAGTCACCATGCCAGTAGATATTCAAAATATGTATAAAGGCACTTAGGAACACGGTTTAGTGATGGACTTGGCAGTGCTGGGTTAATGGTTGGAGTCGATGATCTTGGAGGTCTTTTCCAACCTAAATGGTCCTACAGTTCCAAGTACACAATCTAAGTGTAGCAGCAAACAAAGCAGAAGCAGGTAGAATACTGAGTATTGTCAGTAAGTCTGGTCTTCTCTTTTCTTAATATAAAAGTACTATCCTATTATTTTCAAGTTGCACATTGGAAGTTTTAAATATTTTTTCTGAGACCTCATCACAGGCAGTATCATCACCTATCTTCTGGAAGAATTCTGGAATCTTTGATATTATTTCTAATCATCTGTGTGACAGAAACCCACCTACTAGCTTTTTTTTCAATACCAGAACACAAGCAGAAGAAATAATATTTATCTTCCACAGATAGAAACTTAGGCACTGGCACGGAGGTATCTTACTCTTGCTGCTTAATTCTGAATTGGCCAAATCTCAAATTTAGAAATGAAAACTTTCTGCAGTCAGAAGAAAAAGGTGAGGATTTTGATATTGCCTATGGAGTACAAAAATATAATTTTGGAGTCTTTCCTTTACCTTCTCCCGCAAACTCTATTTCCTGTTCTCCCTGTATTTGGCATTGGAAGATCAAGTCAACCTCATCTTTCAAGACAAGCACCGAAAGAAGTGAGTGGATACATCAGACACGGAAAGATTACTCTTAACTAGGTGTAAAACATCATTTCAATGTGGACAAGTAGTACAACCAGGTGATCAGGATTGCTTGTTCAATGTAATTTGAACCTCACACGCTCAATATAATTTATGAAAAATTTATTTATATACTATTGCTACCCATGGAATCATACCATCTTAATGAGACTCAATAAGGCTTTTAAAATTATAGCTGTGCCAACACAAAAGAACTGCCTCAAAAATACTGGGATGAGACGATTTGGTTTTTGATTACTCAGCAAGTTCATTGAGGGCAGTCAGAAAAGCAACATTCAACACCACTGGTTTAATATCATCTGTAGTGTCATCCTACAAAACAAAATTGAAATAATAGTACTGGAAGACATTTAGACTTTTAAATACAGTTTTTCAGCTAGAACTTAGGAAACATCTTGAAAGTTAGCTATAATAATTCTTCCTTTATTTGGAGGATCAGGATGACTAGTAGCAAGCATCAGGTTTTCTTACTACAAAGGGCACTGCTAACACAGAAGGATTAATTTTAATTTTGGGTTTTTTTTCGATTCATTAGTTTTTATGACTCAAAATATTTAGGCTCTTCATTCTTTGAAAACAAGTATCTGTCAGTTTATGTGCCTTAGGCTAAAAAATTTAAGTCCAGCCTCTACACACTCAAGGGAGAAGAACCAGTCTAGTACCACAAAAAGACCTGATCCCCTTTTAAGTTGAAAGGTGGCTTTCTTTGCAGTGCTGAAAATCAAGACGTATGCTTTATAAAGGCACAATTGCTTCCCCACCTTACACAAATGCTGACAGAATGCATTTTAACCACTAGCTGCTAGAATTTTCTTTAAGCTGATTCAAATACAGCACCTGTTGTCAGTAGGATGCTCGCAGAGCAAATTTATGCCACAGTGCTTTCCTGTGCCCAAGAAGAGAGGCTTCTTGCTCTCCACCTTTGGGGACAGGGCTGCTTAGAGTGGGACATTAGTTTAAGAAACCTCAGAGTAGCTTTGAGTAGCTAGAGATTACTGCAACGCAGACATTCTTGCCATGTTTTCCCCTCCTTTGGTAGGAGATTGTAGCAGGAATTCACAAGAATACCTGTCTGCTTTCTAGAGACTCCTTCTGGCTACTAATGGTCTCCAAAAGGGAAGGGAAAGCCATGCTCACTCCCTTTATACCATCACGAGCAGTGACAAAAAGCCCAGTATTTTTGGATTAAGTGCAATTAATATTTAAGGCTTAACAACCTAACTACATACTTCATAGTTAATGAGTGTTGACGATTTCTCTATTACGAGTGGCTTCTCTTGACACAGAGACAGTGAGACTGCCAGACAGCTCAGGCGTTTTACAGTTCTCTGGAGAGCTAACAATAAAAATCAAACCAAGAATAAACAAGCAAAAGACAGGTCTAAGCATCTCCTTTTTTTACTGTATTTTATGTCATTAAAGAAATCCTCACACTGTTTGTAATATTTTTTAAGAAGTGTCTCCTTTTATACATTACAAAATGCATATGGAAAACTCCAGCTACCTGATACTTACGCAAGAGTAATAGATTTTTACATTCTTTCAGATATACAGTACTGCATTATGGACAATGATACTGACATTATCTTCTAATTACTTCCTTTCATCCGCTTCCTTTACCTCCTCTAACTCCTCAAATTTAAAAAATGAGGATTTGTCATAGCCCATGAGATGGTTATAATCCTGAGGATTTGGAAAAAGCGTAGGATTAACAAGCATTGATTTCGTTTTAGCGTAAAATGTTGTAAACATCTTGGTGATGTCTGGAATCTTTACATCTTTCTGATGGAAAACAGTTGCTTTTTCTGCCAAGATGGCATTGTAAGTAATGGCTGTATAGGTGTCCACTTCATCTTTATAATAGAGTCGGATCACGTAACCTTTTGTAAGGATATGCAAAGTAACCGGCGTTACAAATGTAAAAACCCCAATCAACCCATAAAAGGCAGCTTGGACAAGCAGACTTTCCACTCCAATACCACTCTTGAGCATGATGTAGGGCATCATGAACAGGTTGAATATGCTGGTGGAATAAGAGAAAAGCTTCACACCTACATAAAATAAAAAACAAAGAAAAGAAAATCAAGGTTAACACTTGTGAGCAAAATTTACTCTACAATAACATAAATTCTACCACATAACAATGCCATTACTTGAACTGATGAAGTTACTGAAAACTCTTTTCCCTTTTTTTTTAAGCTCATGGAGAAACCATTGAAAGCTTGACCCTGTCTCATTGCTACTGTTCTGATTTGTTTGTATGTTCTTGTTGGGTTTATAAAGCTGGTAGCTGGCTCTATTTCTGTCATGCAATCAATTAGCTGTTATGCACACATGAAATTTTTACTTCACAGGCAGGAAAACTGATTTCTAATGAGACTTGACTCCATTCATGGACACATGTAATGGTGCTCACTGAAGATATGGCAGACAGGGAATTTCTCTCTTCATCAACAATTAATGCTGACATTCAACGTGCATTACAAAGAAGTCAGCTTGGTCCCTCGACATGCATAAACCCTGGGTTACTAAATATTAACCAGTACTCCACACTCATCTTGCATGTGGTCTGAAAGACAGTAGCCAGTGCTGTGGGTCATCCACAGTCCTTAAGCCACCATGAGAACCAGGAGCCCATGATGCTGTGACAAATAACTGTGTTAGGACACATTTCAAAGATGTGTATCAGAAAACATCCAGTGGCTTTATTTTTCACTAGGTCTTTGTAACATTAACTGGCCAAAGAAAGGTTAGAGAAGTCTCATTACAGACGGAGCCTTTAATCATAATACCTGTCTGCCTGGGAAGCATTTCAAGAACACTTCCAAGCACACAGAATGTAAACCAGCAGTTATAGCTCATCTTCACTGCTTACTGGGTTGGATAAGTCACCCCAAGGGCTGCAAGAGAAGCCAAAGAAGGCTGAGAGGTTAGAGAAATGAACAGAATCCCTACAAACTCAAGCAGAGAAGCAGAAACCAAGCACCACCACTACCACCTTTTTTGTTTGTTTGTTTTGCTGTACAGACAATCCAGATTTTGGCAAACTCGGAAAGGAGAATGCTCACTTTTAATGTTCCATTTTAAAGTTACTGAACACTGTTAAAACAACAACAACAAAAAAAGGTAATATAAACCACTTAAAGTCACATACCTAACACTGCCTTTGCCAAATTTCCCTTATAAACTAATCTTCCATGTTCTGGGTGATCATGAGGGGAGGATGTGCAGAGGCTGCGAACAGCCACTCCTTGAAAAGTTGTAACCTGAAAGACGAAACCAGTACACGGCTAAGGAACATCAGTACTACACCTTGTATCTACCTATCCATCCCTATACACATACACACGTATATGTACGTGTACATACTCACACAACGTTTCTCCTTGCCCTGAACTCACCCCCAGCATTTTAAACTAGGGATTAAAGTCAAGTTACACTCCAAAGCATGCCACAAACTCCAACTAATATACTGCTTGACTGTTTTAATAACTTTCCACGTAAAAATCCCAAATTAGCATGAAATGTTTGCAACCCCCTTACTGAGAATTGAGGCAGCAATCGATTTACACACAGCTTTGCAGGGAGACATTTATGGCACCCGTGCTCATCATGTCTCTGATCACAGAACGGCCTGAGTTAAACCGGGCCTTTTATTATCCAGTTTCAACATCCCTGTTGTGGGTAGGGACACCTTCCACTACACCAGTTTGCTCCAAGATCCATCCAGGCCAGCCTTAAACACCTTGAGGGTTGGGGCATCCACAGCTTCTCTGGACAACCTGTTCCAGTGCCTCACCACCCTCACAGCAAAGAATTTTTTCCTAATATCTTGGATTAGCTAAATAGCTTCCTTTAGATTAGCTAAACCTACTCTCAGTTTTAATCCATTTCCCATCGTTCTGGCACTTCATGCCCTTGTAAAAAGTCCCTTTTCCCTACACGGCTTTCTCACAGGCTCCCTGCAAGTACTGGAAGGCCACAATTAGGTCACCCTGAGGCCGCCTCTTCTCCAGGCTGAACAAACCCAATTCCCTCAATCTTTCATCGTAGGAGAGGTGCTACATCCCTCCAGTCATCTTGGTCTGGACGCAGCACCCCAGGTGGGGTCTCATCTGAGCGTAACAGAGGAGGTACGCCCCGGGAAGCACCTCGCTTTCCTCCTCAAAATCCCCTAAGGGCAAAACCGCGAATCCCAGGGCTGCCGCCCTTTCCCCGGGCAGCGGGAACGCTCCTCCCGCTCCCACACACGGTCCCCACAGCCCCCACACACAACCTGTTGGGGCCTCCCGGCGGCAGCAAGCAGAGCGGCCCGGTGGCGGCAGGCGGGGTGCGCGCCGCCCTGCAGCCATGCGGAGGCGGAGGCGCGGCGGCAGGCGGCGGAGACGGCGGGGGCGGCGGCGGCCCGGAGCAGCAGCAGCGGCAGCATGGC
>VZTE01003717.1:905081-927643 GCA_013397775.1 Eulacestoma nigropectus
GGGGGGAGCTGAACGGGGGCCGGGCGGAGGGGCCGGAGCGGCGCCGGGGGCCGTCGGGGTGCGCGGGGGGCGGTGCCAGGCCGGGGTTCTCCCGCCGAGGTGGTGGCGAAAGGCGCGTTCGTCCCCCGAAACGCTCTTCTCGGAGTCCCGGCGCCGCCGGAAAAGGGGCTCTCTGGAGCAGTGCTGGGTTTGAGCATCGCTCCCAAACTCCTGCCATGAGTGACGTTCGCCCTTTTCCTACGCCAGGCCGTAGAGAGGGGAAAAGTTAAGACCGATAAAATTTAGGATACGCCCCCAAGGGTTGTTTTGTCAAGGTGAGAAGTGCTGGTTAAAGTGATTTGGCTGTAATGGTCGGCGAATGTAAGCAAAGCAAAGGGTGATACACCTACTTGTAGCAACAGAAATGAGCTTTTCAGTGCTGTGTGTTCCTCAGAGGGAGTTTCTGCTTTAATACAAGGGAATCCGAGCATTGGTGAGTTATTGATGGCTTCACATTTATGTGTGAAAAGGTGATGGTGCTGCTAGCAGTTTGCTTTGACAGCCAATTTGGTTAACTTTTATTCAATATCTCTAAATACGTTTAGTTCTGTAGATTGTAAGTTAAGCTTTGTGTTCTGAGGAGACCTAGATAGTCACAGGCCATTTATTTACTTGGCTTTGACGACCTTTGGAAGCAAACCAGAAAAACAGATAAGTAGGCAGGCGAGAGACCTTTATGATAAGGACCACTTTGTGTACTTATTTCTGGATAATCCCCTATATGCTCCCAATTTTGTGCTTTTGCTATAATAAGGACCAAAATAATTGTTGAGGGAGAAATAATGTTTTATTAACAGAAGAGTTACTTTGAAGGGGAATAAGTGTTTATTAGTTTTCTTATAGTACATTGGCCACATCTTTGCACATGTGGCACACACCTTATGCCTTGAGATCAGCGTTTTAATGAGCTTAAGTTATATCAATAAAATGTTTATGTCAGTAAAATTTTTGCTAACATTTCCACTGAGAGCTTTAAGATAATTTTTTAGAAACTTGTAACATTTCAGCGTTCAATTTTTTTCCTTGTTCTATCAGAAAAAAGCTATTTGAGATTTTTTTCTTTTTTTTTTCTGTGCCAGAGTGATGAACAGATTTAGATAGTTTCACATAGTTTTAATGTGAAGACTTTTAATATGAATTGTTTTCATATTGTTGTAGTGAGATGAGTATTGCACTCAAGGATACTCAGCTTCAAGTGTTTTACTGTGTTTTTACAGTTCTCTGGTGTGTTACAAGAAATCCTTAAGTTATGTCATGAAAGTATGGAGTTTGTCAGATTAATTTAAGGAATTTTGATGTATTTTGACAAGTCTCTTAGCACCTAGAAAGGTTCAGGATTTAGTTATGTTCATTGTGGGGTAGTTTGCATAACAGTAGTTTTTGGTGAATGTCTGTAACAAGAGGGCAGAAATCCATGCCCTGTAAAATTTTGCAGTATGCCAGCAGCCTTTTTCCCCTGATGGCAACAGCTGTACAGTACTCCATACATGCTATCCTACCCCATCTCCTGTTTATCTCAACTAGCATTCATGTGTAGTATATCCTTCTGTCACATTCCAGTGTGTCCCAGAAAATTTGAATTTTAGAGCCTGAGAGTATTGGAGTAGTGAATCGTCTGATTTGGAAATTGTGCTGTACCAGTCTCTCCTCATGTTTTTTCTAAATATGCTTTGATCCTTACTTACGTTACTTATTTTTTGATGCGTGCTGAGCAACGAATGCTAAACTTAAGAGCAGTGTTTTAAAACACGTTATTATACAGGATAGGGTAGAATTTAGGGTTGAACAGTAGGAGGCTGCAGTTGTAACACACAGCAGCTTTTGGTAATTGATTAACTCTTACTGATATATAAATGACACCCAAAAAATGCCACATTTGGCTTTAAAACAAACCTAGGAATTGGTGAAGGCCTTTGTTTTATTTGCCACATGTTTTCCAGAAATGGATAGTGTCGGATACCAATGTCAGCAGCTGAAGCGTACAAAAGTTGTGTGTGTGTTGTGCAGCTGATGAGTTGGAAGCCATTTGAATTTCCTTAAACCAGAATCTGAGTTTTTAAAGAGTTTTCCTGTGGGATCAAAGAATCTGAATGCTTGACATGTTTGCATAGATTCAGTTTTCTTGTGCTAATGAGAACAGAGCAGTGGGGTTCTGGAAGCTGTGCGGAGGTCAAGTGTGTTCAGCTACATTAGCCTATATCCTTCCAGTCTATTCCACTCATTGGCATACAAGGCATACAAAGAAATGATATTCTGGAAATTCTGGCAAACTTGGGAGACGAGCATGCAGCTTTTGGAGTGAGCTAGGATTGATGTGGGCATGCTTCAGTTGTTCTTGCATTTGATGGTCCAGAGAAGCAGGAAAGAGATCAGACTAAACTCACTACACCATCCTATTTCTTCTTAGAGGTTTAAGAAGAAGATGTTAAAGTAGGGAAACAAGAACACCTGCCTTGTGTGGCTTAATTGCCATGGTTTAGAGGTTTATGATATTTTGCTATATTGTACCTCGTGTGTGTAAATATTCTGGCAACTTGTGGCAATTTTCAGTTCCTAATATCTAATGACAATTCTATGTTTTGTGCAGCAGGAAGTCCCTTTTAGACTGGGTGGAAAGTATCTGTGCCAAATACACTGGGTTTAGTTGTATTGTATCTCCCTCTGATTAAAAAGTGGCATATCCCTTTTATGTCAACTTTCTCTTAATAAATGCAGTTTTTGCTTTTTTAAGGAGGCAAAGCAGGAGAACAGTAATACCTAATATAGGTGCTTTTTTGAGATTAAAGTCAGGGAGCTGACTTTAAGGTTCTTGAAGGGCAAATGGAGTTGTGAATGTACTTCAACATAAATTAGTCGTTCTTTGCAGGACTCTGAAATAGTCAAGTCAAAAATATGTAGAAAGTACACGTTAACAAAACTTGGATTGTTCTCTTCCTGACTGCTGCATTGGTGTAATCTTGGTGAAGTCAAAAGGGCAACTATAAGTAGTTACCAGGCATGTTCAGAAATCTCAGTCTCTTTCTTCCTTTTGTCTTGTCATTTATGCTGCTTTCATTATACAGAAGGAGAAGATAGTGATATGTTTTGTAATAAATATTTCACTGAAAATATGCTGATAGAAAATAATTTTGTGGAAGACCACATACAAGGTTGCTTGACTCTCCTTGACCTATTATTTAAAACCTAAGGCCATGCCATTTTCAATTAAAAAAAAGGTGCAGAAAATTTCTCTCCATTTTCCTTTTATACTCCCTATGTGCACAAGTGAGAATTTGCGGGAGATATTTCTATATCTTTTTGATTTATGTTCTGTGTGCATTTTTTTCTGGCTTTGAAAACTTTCTCATCTTCATACAATGTCATGACAGACTGTACACTTCCTGATCCAGAAGAGGAACTGTTACTGTTTTTTTAGGTTTTTCAGGGTTCCTGAGTTTCTTGTTTTCCTTTCTCCTAGTTTGTTGCATTGGCTCTCTGATTTTTCTGGGCTCTCTGCTGTTAGCTATTTTGTCAGGAATAAATCTATACTGCTAATAGTATTCATGATTTTTTTTTTTAATGACACATTATTGCATCAGAATGGAAACTGAGTGAAACTCAGTGTGTCCCTTGCTAACATGTCAAATGCATCATAAATTGTAACATGTTATGTCTTTTTCTTAAAAGCAGGTTGGCTTTTCTGCAACTTTTACTTTTGGCAATAGAATGTTTGCGGTTTTCTATATTCAGAACCAAACTTGGATTCTGGAATAGCACTATAAATTTTATTCCTTTTTTTGTTTGCGTTCATTTGTTGAACTTAAATTGAGGTATTATGTTGGCATCGTTTTCCTGCTGATGTTTATCCTTTTAATGAATTTTTATCTTCATTCCAGTTTTGCGAAGCTGAAAAAGGAAATTCTTTTATAAACAGGCTCTTTGGTCATATCAGTAGGTCCTCCCTGTAGTTCTTTTATTTCAAACTTCTTTTTCTTGAAAACAGGAATTCAGAATTGTGTGTGGTATTCCAGACAAGCTGTTGCTTATGTGTAACATTGTTCATATTCCCTATCTCTATTGCAAAAGAATCCTCACTATGCATTTGCCTCTTTGTCCTTCACCCTTCTTTTTTTCTTTTGCCCCCACAGAGCTGCATCAGTTTATAGTTGACCACAGAATGACTATACCCTCAAATAACAAGCCCTGACTACGTGAGAGAAGATTGTATTGGTCCCTCCATGCAGGAATCTTGCATTTCATGTAACTTAATTTCATGTGACTTGTAGTATGCAGTTTTTCAAGACAGGTCACTTGTCTGTGTTATGATTTCTTCTGCTTCTGTTGCAATGCTTTCCACTTCTGTCTCATCCAAATCTGCCTATGCTTTTTTGGCAGCATTGTTTAAAAAAAAATTCAACATATTTTTTTGAGGAACTAGCAGTTCTTTTCTAGTCCAGTTGCTCTATGTTTGCAACACCATACTGTATTCTTGTAGTCTTGTAGAAAGGTTCTTTCTCATTTTAAGATTACGTCTCATCACATATTTTTAACCCCAGATGATATACTGAGCCCAGATTGCATCTTATCTGAGTTTCCTTTTTTCCAAGGAAAAGAACTGATTAATTTTTTAGATATTAGATTAGTTCAGTGTATCCTGAAACTACTAAGGCTTACTGCATTTTTATCCTATTTTACTGTTTAGTACAATTGAGTTCAGACCACTGAGCGTGATAATTTTTTTCTTCGTTAATTACTATTTTTTTCTCTCTAATCATATGATAGCACATTTGATTTATTAAAATGCTTATTGTATGTTTTTGTGACAGCTAATTTTTTTTTGTGTAGACTTTTTTTCAGTTCTCCATTTTCAATCTTTAAATGTATGAGCCTCCTGAAGTTATGCTTTTACCTTGCAAGGTTTTAATATATCTGCATTCCCACTAACTAGCCTTTATTCCTGTGTTTAGTGGCATTATTTGTATTGTGAAGGCATATTTTATCATCACCAACACTTTCAAAAAGTGGTATCACTTCTGTGTTGCCTTTTTTTTTTTTTTTCAAGTATTATTATTTTTAAGTCGTAGGTGGTTTCACTACTCTTTTGGAATGTAGCAAATGGTTTTGTGGCTAGAAAAAGAGGTAGTGTGAGTGATCCTCTTCTGCAAAGTAAAAAAAAAAATGTGAGATATTTCTTCAGTTCCTGAGCAACAGATACTCTCCAGTAAGATGACTGATTTCCACTTACAAAAACTGTTGAAACAGGGTGAAAGATCCATCAGTTGCGTACTGGGCCCTAACTGTCCCAGTACGCAAATGTAATTTCCTTAGATGAGTTCCTGGAATTACTGAAAATGATGAAGGCATTTAACACTCCATGTTAGGGAATCTCTGTTATAGCATACACAAATTAACTCTCAAAGAACATTCTTCAGTGTGCCTTATATTCAGGAACTTTTCACCTGCAAGAGTACAGATTACAGATGTTCCTTATACCAGTGGTAAGGAAAATATTTTTTAAAGATAATTCTGTAAAGTCAGGATAATTTTCAAAGAAAGTAGCAATGTAAGTGGAGGATTATTTTTGCTCATTTCTCTTCAGACAGCTAAAGACTATTGGTTATGCGTGTGTAGTTTCATTAGGTGTACATAACAAAGTGCCTTCTTCTGAAAGCTTCAGGAAACATTTGGACTATTTGATATTTGTAGCTATGAAAAAAGAGAGATGGAATAAACCAGCATCAAAGTGCTGTGCAGAAGTGAAGCGATCAGCAATAGCAAAGAGATGTCTGTAGTACTTCTTCCAAATCTTGCAGCTACCCCAGCTTGCTAACATTTTTTTGCTAAACTTTTACCAGAAACAGAGGAGGGAGCGAATGTGGGGTGTGGTCTGGTCTCTTTACTGCCCTCAACCCTGAATATCAGCTGGGAGACCACCCAGAATCACTGGTACTATTTTCCTGAATCTATGGGCACCCAGCAGTATCATTGATTTGTACTGGGTAATGATTGCAGAGTGGTTGTTGATATGAAAGGAATTTTAGGATAGCAGGTGGGTGGATAGACTTTCTCTTCCAAAGTTTTCTTTTCCACAGCAGAGATGTGGTTTGGGGTAAAGAAATAGAAGTTGTATCTGAACATACCAGATTTGTTTTGCAAATAAGTGCTTCCATTTCTCTAACTCCTTAATTTCCTTTCCATGGAGAAATAAACATGCAGCAAGCTGCATATCAATATATATGCTATAGAAGCTCCTGGTTAACTTAAAATGTGAATACCTACATTATATATCTGAAATAGATTATCTAGGTGATATTGATGGTGGTATTGGGAACTGTCATTCTGTGAAGGACAGGTTGAAGGCCAGGTATTTAGTGCATACTGACTTAGACATTAGACTTGATCCCTGAGCCTTCTCTTCTCTGGCCTAAACAACCCCAGTTTTCTCGGCCTGTCCTTGTATGACAAGTGCTTCAATCCCTTGGTCATCTTTGTGACCCTTTGCAGGACTCATTCGGTCTGTCATACTGAACCCAGCGCTCCAGGTGTGTCCCAGTAGTGCTGAGTGGAGGGGTAGGATCGCCTGCCTCAACCTTCTGGCAATGCTCTTAAATAAAGTCCAGGATGCTGTTGGCCCTCTTTGCTGCAAGGGCACACTGCTGGCTCATGTTCAACTTGTCCACCAGCACCCCCAGGTCTATCTATGCAAAGCTGCTTTCCAGCAGGTTGGCCTCCAGGCAGTACTGGAGGTGCCAAGGTCAAGGGTTTGCATTTCCCATTGATGAACTTCATAGGTTTCCTGTTTTCAAAACATACTGCTCATCAGTATTGCATGTTGTATATCATCTATTCTTTTTGGAAGAGTGTTTATGGTAACATAAAGACTAATAAGTAAAGGGGACTTTAAGAATTGTAGTGCTGCCTCAAAATACTGCCATTTGTGTTTTTTCAGACGCTCCTATTGCAAAATCTGCAGTTGAAAAGAACCAGTTTTTTTTATAAGAAGAGAATGGGTAAGTTCACAATCTTAGAGTGTTTCTTGTTTTCCTATGATTTGAAGCATTTTATCTCTCCCATCTGTAGAGGAGGTGGATTCTAAGACTTTAAATGTTGATCTTGTCACTTTTTCTTGTAGCCTCAAAAGTTAGTGGAACTTTCTGCAAATGTTTTCTAGGAAAATTTTCTCAAGTGACTGTTAATTTATTGCAAGACTTGTTCAGAGTGTATTTATTTTTACAAAAAAATTCACTTGCTTAATGTGCATAGTCCTGAAAATATGCTAAAATAGGAATAAATAAAATAGGAAAAGCCTACCTTTAGGCTTCTATAACACTAAACTTTTATACAGTGCACTGTGTACTTTTTAAAATAATTCTTTGCTTGTTTGTTAACTAAGGTCAGCCTGTTGAATTCTGCCTCAGAGATCATAATAGATTTCTGATAAATTACACTGTGTGTGATATGACTACATCTGAAACTGTTGTTTGTGCTTCGACAAATGACTGGTTAATGAAACAGCATTGGGCAGATTCTGATTTTATCTATACTTTTTCTGAATGTGTTATAGCATATTTGGCACTGCAATACTTTATTAAAATGGGCAATAACTACATAATAATTCAATTTTAACTTCAAATTCACAAAGCCACTTGATTGGGGGAATGTTTTATTTGCTGTACTGGCAACAGTGATTCAACTTTTAAAAGTAGCTTTTAAAGTAAATTCACAATAAATGAAGAAACTAAAAGGGAAGGGAGATAAAGGCTTCAAGAGAAACAAAGCAGAGAGTCAAACTGCTGTGGGGAGAATTTTCAAATCTCCCTGGGTTTAATGCTTTGGCACTTTCCATGCTTTCTACCAAAGGCCACAGCACAGGTGTGCACTGATGCTGTATGGTTCTGGGTCTGGTTGGGCAGTAAGGGAGGATGAATCTTATTTCATGTCATTTCTTCAAAGCAGGAATGTTGAGTGCTTCAGAAAGCACGTCTTTCCTCGCCATCTGTATTTTGTAGTATCAGATATGTATTTAGTTAACTTTTAGCAAGTATTAGTATGATAAACATGACTGTAGATTTAATGGAAGGAAGCAGTAGCATGTTCCATTCACTTGAGAATGTCTAAAGGAAAACTTCATTCCTATGTAGATTTTAGAAATCATGTCAGAATGTGATGATGGAGGGTTGTTAATGAAAAAAAATTCCAAGTTTTGCAAAAATACTTTAAAACAGATTGCTGGTTACTTCAGAAAAGTCATCTTCAAATATGCAAAATGCTTCTGTCTCATTTCTGGTTGTATTGGGTTTTTCAGTCTGCAAACATAGTCATAGAAAAGACTGCAACTTGCATTTTTAGTGATGTGAATCAGTATATTGTGTTCTGAAACTGTTATCTTTTTTTCCGTTATAGATGGAGAAGAGAAAACCTACGGTGGGTGTGAGGGCCCGGATGCTATGTATGTGAAGTTAATATCCTCTGATGGCCATGAGTTCATTGTAAAAAGAGAGCATGCATTAACATCAGGAACAATAAAAGCTATGTTGAGTGGACCAGGTAGGTACAGAAGACTTAGTACCTTTACATCCTTTGCTTTCACTTTTGGACAGTTTGAATTTTTATCATGCAGTAAGTGAAAGTTTGAATAAATGACAACTTTTCCACATCCTGCCTAATTCCTGTTTCCAGCAGAACAGCCTGTCTCTGTTGGGGTATTGTGGTACCAGACTTAAAACTCGGCTCTGCTTTTGGGGAGTTAGTGATCTTACAGTGTCATTGCTGCTAGTTTCCTATGGTATGAGAACTTGAGGGTATTATATGAAACATGGAGCTATCAAGTTCAGAACGAACGAGAGCTGGTAGTTCTTTATTGCCATGTCCATGGCAGAACTCCTGGTATTCCATATGGAGTTAATTTTCCTCACAGCAGGTCACATGGTGCTGTGCTTTAGATTTGTGACTGAAACAGAGCCAGTAACACACCTCTGTTTTAGCTGTTGCTGAAAGGTGTTTGCACACTGTTCAGGCCTCCTCTGTTTCCCACTCTTTCCCCACCCAATGATCGGACAGGAGTGTATGCAAGAGGCTGGGAGGGAACACAACCAGACACATGACCTGAACTACTGAAGGAGATATTATGTGCCATAAAATGTGTTGCTCCAAAGTAAAAAAGGGAGAGGTGTAAAAAATGAAGGTGAGCCATCTTTTGCTTGGGAACTGGCTGGTCATCAGTTGGCCCATGGGAGGTGGTGATTACCTTTGCATCGCTTGTTTTGTTTCCTTTCTCTTCACCCACAAGTTTTCTTGCTTTTACTCTTCCTTTCCTCTTCCCTTGTCAACAGCAGGGGCAAATGAGCAAGCAGCTGTGTGGTGCTTTGCTGCCTGCTGGGGTTAAAGCCACACGTTCACAACATCCTATGGCAAGGAGTTCCTGAGCTTGATGATGAAAGCTTAAGATTGAGACAAGGGTAGACAAAACTTAGAGGAGGGAAGGACCTCAAATGTTACTGAATATATGAGACTATATCTGGTTTAAGAAGTGTCTGGCCTAATTTTTGAAGACCAGAAGGGTGGGGGAGAGAACAGGGAGAAGTTAACACAAGTGCTATCTCTCTTCTATACCCTCATCCTGTGCAATTACCTTTGTCCACTTGAGTGATGGGCAGAAGCTACATGGAGCTTAGAGCTGAATATGGTCATTCTTATCTTCTCTTTTAGATTCTGGTGAGGGGAATTACTGGAGAGATTGATTGGTTTAATATTTTTTTAATTACTTAGTAATACTTGGGCAAACTCAGCAATTAAAATTCTCAATGCAATGTTCTGCTATCATTTTAAAGGTTGCATTTGAAAATATGTAATAAGTGTCCTGTGTCCATGTCAGCCTCCCAGACATCTGAGGAAGAATAGTTACAAGACCTGCTGAATTTTTTCAATGTAAAGGAATAAAAGGCAAAGTAGCCTGCTTAGAGGGTTAGAAACAGACTCTGTAAAGCACTCGGCAGTTAAGAATATTTTATGTAAATACTAACAAGATAAATGGGTCACAAGGAAAAATACTGTTGCTGTCTAGTTCAGTAGGTCATCATTTCACTGATGTGTTAGTCTTTTGTTTCAGTGCTGTGACGTGGCCAATGTGCTAACATTTCTTCTTTTGTTTCCAACTGTTCCTGTACTAAAATTCAAGCCATATTGGCTACAGTGCATGCAGATATTTCTACACAAATCTGTGTAGACATTAATAAATAGCTCTGCTTTGTAGCTAGAAGGAGATGCCCACAGAAATAGTGGGAACGAAACATTACTAGTCTCCCATAAACATGGAGTTAATGTTAGTATTTTTTTAGTGCTTTTCAGTTTAATGAGTTGAAAGTCCAGAGATGTGAGGGAAAGAGAGACAAAAATAATAGAAATCATGTGGGAGTAACCATAGGATCCTAACCTTTGTATCGTCCAGGTTTCATGGCTATAGGCACTATAGAAAGCTAATTTCAAATGTACTCGTGTTTTGCGATTTGAATTCTGAATAAATTCTTTAATATCTAATAGGGATAAACTTGTACTGCATGTAAACTTCCCTCCAGTACAACCAGAGTTTCCCTGTCCCTGCTGTCTGTTTTCACAGCTTATCAAGTTAATGCATCTTTGAGGTTTCAACCCTCTTGTCAAATCTGCCTGAAACTGAGGAATTCAAAGCTACTGAGTCATAGAAGGGCCTGCTGATAAGTGTGCATATGCAGATATGAAACATCTAGAAACCTTTTTTTTCCCTTGGATAAGACAGCTAGAAATTTGGATTGATGCCTCTTAGAGCTAAGCACACTACAGTTTTAGAGCATCTATCAGCTGTATTGGAAGTAAACCTGAATTTCTGGTGTAATTGTTCAGAATAATGTTGATAGGCTGCAGCCTAAATAAACATTTCATAATGCTGGGTGTTTTAATATTCTTGAGGGCTCTGAATGTGGCACGTCCTGCTTTACAATGAAGAATCTAATACTCTGGAATATGGGACTTAGGCAGGTCTATTTAGAATGCATTGTATTAATATGGTAAGTTATTTCATTTTGCAGTGAATTGAGATTTTGACTGGTTTGGTGTTCTTTTGTGTTGTTTTTTTCTTCCTACAGGTCAGTTTGCAGAAAATGAAACAAATGAAGTCAATTTTAGAGAGATCCCATCCCATGTCCTATCCAAAGTATGCATGTATTTCACCTACAAGGTCCGCTATACTAACAGCTCTACGGAGATTCCTGAATTCCCAATTGCACCCGAAATTGCACTGGAACTTCTGATGGCTGCAAACTTCTTAGATTGTTAAATAAAATAAATTATAATAAAAAATGTAAAACTTTTTTCAGTATTTAATACATGTAGTTCAGTTAGTAACTTTTTTCAGATAGCATGTTGCGTGTGTGCTGTTGAGAACTGTAAAGTTCAACTGCAGAGGCAATTGCCTTCAATTCTTTTGCATATAGCAATCATTCAGTTGGAGTTTGTTTTGCTGCTTACACAAATAAGGACCTTTTCACAAACTGAGACAAATAAACAAATATGCCAATTAGTAGATGGCTATGCCTTATCCTTTAGGTGTGGTAGAACTTTCTTTTAATACAATGACTGTAGCAAATACTGGAGTTTAGTCTAATAGTCTCTAAAAGGTAATTATAGTTACGTTCGAGTAGCTGTTTAGGGTTTCTAGCTTTCTCTTATTTTTAAAGTTTCTAAACATCTGAACTTAATCTCCTTTGTAAGATAGCTGTCCTGTAGCATAGTTACACTAACTAGATTAGAAGTGCCCCCTTTGTATACCGTCAGTGATATTCCATTTAGGTTGAAAGTGGAGTATGTAGGAGAATGCTTAAGGCTTTTAATCCAAGTCATAGTATAGACATGTGCAAAAGTGTACTTGATAACATTTTGCTTTTATAACCTCAGTTTACCCCGTTAGTAATTTCAAATATTCCAGTCACTTGTCTGTACAGTAAGACTGTGATTCTGCTGACAGTGACTTTTAAGGGGGAAAATAACTGTTAAAAATCTGTGTATATTATCTTCTATATAACATAAATGGTTATTCTTAATATACTGTCAATTGACCTGATAAGGATTTTATATGGCTTCAGTTATGTTTTATTTCCAGTGTTCTGATTGTTTATGTAAAGTCTGTATTTAATCTCTAGAGTAGTAGTCATTTAAATTTTGTAACATAGCAACTGAAAAAGTTGTCCTACCTTTTACTTCTTCCTCAACCTCTCCCTTGTACCCGTAGCAAAAGACCCTGAAATGTGGAGGTCTTTTATATTTGAAGGAAAGGACATTAAGCAGATGTTTTAGGAGCTGTTTTATAAATTTCATAGGTATTTCCAATGTTTTTACAAATATTTTAGGGGAAAAGGATTGGCAAGCCACTGACATTAATAGTAGAGTGGAACACATTCTCTCTTGGTAGTTCCTGCTGGCAGTTGCCTGTACTATTAGTTCTTTGTTCAAAACAAGTTTCCATAAAGAAAACGAACAACTTGAAACAAGGAGTTGCTTTTTATTCAGCTGCAGCCTGAAGAACCCTTCTGCTAAAATCATCTGTAAATGAGAATAATGCATCATGAGAAATGATGCAAGAACAATGTAATTAGCATTTCCATCAGCCACCACTGCTTCAGCTTTGTTTTGATCAAGAAGTGATTTGGTCTATCATGGAAAAATCCCACCAACTGATGGTGGAACCTCTTTCTTGATGTTTTAACTCACAGCTAATTTAGAGGGCTGAAACTCCCCTCTAAACCTGTTTGTCAACATAAATACGACTTGGAAGAGATTTTCCTGGATGAAAGCTAGTAACAGATAGACTATGCAGTCTGCCGATGGAGGAGGTCAGTTCTGACACATGAGACTTTATTTTGGGCGTAAACAATGCTGACAGTTGTCAGTGTGTTGATAGATTAGCTGACATTTATTCACATCACATACTTTGGCACAATTTAATGTGTTTAATGTGGGGATGTTTGTGACTAGATTGGCTTTGCACGGTAAAACTGAAGTGCATTGTAGGGTGATTGTCTGAAATTCCATGTGTAAGCACTCTGGTCAGTGCTGTTAGTAACTCATTTTCAAGAGCACTAGAATGATAAACCAGAGATACCCTGTTATGCTGCTTTTGTTAGAGCCGCTAGGAATACCCTAAAAGGTCAAGGAATACCAATGTGGATATTTTAGTCACAACTACGTATCAGTCTGAGTGAGTCTTAAGTTCACTGGCCATTTTTAATAGTCTTGAGGCTAATGACTTTAGGCTAAAATTATTTAGTTTTAAACTAAGGCAAAAAGGATGTCATTTTTTTAAATGGTGGTTTTTTTCTTTTTTTTCTCTCATCCCCTTTTAAAGTATTCTAAAACAACTTCCTTAAGTTTGTTAAAATACATTGCATTTTATGTTTCTGTACTTCAGCAGTAAGGTAAAATAGCTGGTTTAGCTCTGAATAATAATTTTGTTGGTTTTCTTTCAGCTTAATGTATTATACTGTAGCTTTGAACACTCAGGAATTGCAGTAGTGTCCTAGAATGCACTATTTGCAAAACCACCGTCTGTTAAAACGAACCAGATTTCTAAGGGGAAGGGGGGCAGGGGGAATTAGTGCAATTTCCATGCTAGTTAAATGGGTATGCTATTATCAGACAATTGGAAACTTACCACGCTTAACCCCTGAGTTCTAAATAAATTTCAAAGTTGAAAATTTTTAAACCTGTGTTTCTGTTGATTTATGACTTCTTAGAGGAAGTGTTCATATGCAGGATCATCATTTTCATGGCTATACTATATGATGAGCAAAATGCTAATGTAATTAGTATTTGGGTAATAGGTAGTGAAGCTGCATGTATAAAATTAGAGGTGGTGGTTTATTTCATAGTTCTGAAGAGTTTTGTAGAGTTGTTTAGGTATCTTTGTGTTGCTCTTAATTACAAGTATCCACAATTCTCAGCACCGAGTACTAAAAAAGCATGGTAAAAAAGAGGATACTTTCAAGGATACTGCAAGGATATCCTGCTGGGGATATTTTGAAAACTTTTGAGTGTCTCATAATACTCCTTTTACTTAGAAAGGTAGTTCTGTATTTGAGGTTCAAATTTTAAGCTGAACTGCTGATTTAGCCATAAAAACTTCCAGATTCTTTATTAACTGTAAGCAATGAGAAGTCATGCTGCATTATGGTTTGTCATCACTTGAGTATGTATAAGCTGCTGAAGAAGTCTCTGATGGCCTCCAACGGGAAATAGTCTGTGCATGTACTATGATCAGAAGTCCCTTCCACAAGACATGAAATTCCTTTTTGGTTTTGAACTTCAAGAAAGGAGGATTCACCATCAGGATTCACTGTGCCATTATATTCAACAGATGTTGAACACGATATCTGAACGGCATTTCTCAATTAACAGTAGGAAGTTTGGAAAATCGGTTGCTTCTGTGTGTGTTTTATCACTGTGTATTTTATTTCACAGGCCTAAATTGCAGTAGTGACTTTTTTTTTTCCCCTTTCGTCTTTTTTTCTTTGCCCATTGAAAGGGTAATCCCAACACTTGCCTAAATCTGTTGGTTTATGTGATGAAGTGGGCATGAAACACAGTGGGGCAGGAAAGGTAACTTTTCAGTCCATGTTTTGTGTTCCTAGTTTTATTTTGTCAGGTCTCAAATGTTGCAGTGTAATTCAAGGGAGTAACTGCTGTTACTGCAGAGTCAACAAAAGCACAGTGAGAAGTAGCACTATTCCTACTTAAAAGCTAAGGGTCGAAGCTGTGGTATAAACTTAATTTCAACACCTGAGTAAGATAAAAATAGCAGGAGTAAGAGAAAAATAGTAGGAACTCATTAAAGACTGAGTGTATTTGGAAATTAAACTAGGATGCTTGTTTTTAAAGACAGACTAAAGCTTTAGCAAAAAAAGGCTTTAGGGATTTTTCCCCATGGAAAAAGTTCAACTTTTGAAGGATTTTGACAAATAATGAACAGGATTGGAGTTGGATTTCTTTTTAAATGTAGTTTATTAAATGGTAATTTTATGGGAATATACCAATGCTGTGAACTGCATGTGTGGCTCAATGTTTGGATGAGCTAGGAAAGAGCACAAAGTAGATTCTGTGTTTATTATCAGTCACCTGTGAAGCTTAAGTGTCGTCACTAAGGCAGCACAGAGAAAAGAACAGGGACTTTTTATCGAGTTTTAACAAGTGTTATGTGTCATGAAATAAAGCTTTGCATATGTTGCATCTGAAATGTAGGTTGTGCAATTTCTCTTCTATGGGAGAAAGGTCACTGAGATTAAAAGAAAAAAAACAACAAAACCAAAAAAAGATCTATCTCTGTCATTACCATGTTACTGTTTTATGTTTACAGAATACAGGATTTTCTTCCCACACTAAATAGGAGGAGATCCAAATTGCAAGAACATGATTGTTCTTTGACAAATGGAGTTCTTCAACGTTTTATCTTTTTGAACTTTTGTAATCAGACAGTTTTCAAGATGTTAAGTCATGTAATGTTTTGTAGTCTCACTTGTTGAGTGGAATTGGAAAATTAAATTAAAATTGCCCCTGAAATATGTACTGCCTTTTAGATCAGAGAAAGTAACAACATGAGAGCTTTTAGATAAATTAAAATCTACAATTCAGTGCTAAAGTTACTAGTTATCAGGATAGTTTTGTGGGATTCGTTTTTTGGGAATACATGCATGGATTAATGATATGCCTTATTTATTTGTTGTTAATTTCTTTCTTCAAGCAGAAGTTACTTTGAAGTAAAAAAACAAATACTGTTAATTCCATTAATGTTACTCCACGTTTAAAACTGCCTTTCAGGTGAGAATTCATAGCGAAGGCTTTTCTTCCCATGAAAAAAAATACTACTGGTATCCTATTTACACTAATAGAAAACTTCTATCTACCAAATCACCACTACACAAAACCATAAATAATACATAACTCATATCTTATTTTGCTATAAATTCTTCTTACTCTGTCTAGCAAAACAATGGGATGCCTGTTATGCAGAATAAAAAGTCCTCAATTTTGGTTGGTATCTCCAAGCCTGAAAAATATCTAGAATTTTAATGCATTTGGCACAAAGGATTTCTCTTTGTATACAGGGAGAAGCTTCCTGCATTACTGTACTAAGCTGACATGTAATGTTTTCCAGAAGTGACATTCCATTTGAGTCAGAATTATTTGTAGTTTGCTGCAAATGAAACATGAAAATGATATATCAATATTTAACATTTAAGCTGCTTTCATAGTTGTCATAGATACTTGGCTTGTAATAAACAACTATGACTTAAGGAGAGAACCGTCTGAAAATACTCAGCTGAAATACACTCACCCATTGTGTTTTTATATCATGGCTCTGTTTCATGGTAATCATATCCCATATGAAGTCTTGTCTTTCCCGAGGGACATTAAATAAACCAAGAGGCTGAACCAGTGTCATCTTGGTGTACAGGCCTGTGAAATGAAATTGTGCAGGCTCCATGAGTAGTGTACAGGGTCCAGTAAGGGCAGTGTGCAGTCTGATGTGCAGTTGGAGGAATTGCTTCTCAGCCCTTGGGAACTGTGGTAGTTTATCACACATCTGTAGAGGTTACTCAAAATGCCTCTTCTCCAGTAGTTTTACCTTGCTTCTAGACTGGCAAAACAAAACAGCTACTTAATTTTGAAAATTCTTTATCAATATCTTCTTTGTTGGTTATGAAGTCAGAGTTGCTTCTGTGCATTCGTAACAACAACATGAACTAGGTATTCAGGTAACTCTCGGAGTCACCTGAGAAGCTTCCAGTTCACAGTTTTTAGAGGTAAATAAAATTACTAAATTATAATTCGATTTGAATCTTGGGGGTATTATCACTGAGCAGCTCCTGAACACTTGGATTTGACAGACACAGTAATCAACCTGCTCACATGGGCTGTGGATGCTTTTGATCTGGAAGAACTTTTAATAATTATGTAAGGTTACATTTTAAATGCATTCATCTACTTAATTGAGTATAGGTCCTACACAGTCCTCATTAAATTTTTACAGCTTTTTGTCTTTATAAGTATTTATCTTTACAGCATTTAAGTGTTAGAGGACTACTGGTGCCTAAAAACATGGCTTGACAATTACTACAAATTGGTAATTACAGCACATGGTGCCAAACAATAGGACAAGAGGCAATGGGCAGAAACTGGTACACAGACAGTTCCACCTGAATATGAGGAAGAACTTTACTGTGCAGGTGACCATGCACTGGAACAGGTTGCCCAGAGAGGCTGTGGAGTCTCCTTCACTGGAGATATTCAAGAACATTCCTGGATGCAACCCTGAGCAATGTGCTCTGGGATGTCCCTGCTTGAGCAGGGAGGTTGGACCAAGTGACCAACTATGGTCCCTTACAACCTGACCCATTCTGCATATTACTAAAGCAGCCAATTCCACTCCTTTCCCTAGTCCCATGTCCTCCTTCTTCCCCTGCAGTAATTAAAACTGTATCTCCACATAATATGACAAATTCTTTTCTGATCTGATGGAAATTACTTTGGTAGTTTAGTCTTCCTGTGGATAAGATGAAAGCCACAGACCACCCAGTGGCTGCAAAATCATCAAATCCTATGCAAGAGAAGAAATGGAGGCATATGTCATCTGAGAACAAGATTACCCTCTTCTGCAGGAACTGCACTTGTAGCAGATTAGGAATAAGATGAGACTTTTCTTTTCCTTAGCCTCTCTTCACCCCTTTGAAAGTCCTGGGATGGAAATGACGTTTTGCCTGTTACTATTAAGAACTAAGATGAAAATGGAATACACTATTGATGAAAAACCTACATAATCACTAAGGAATAAAACAACAATAAAATCTCAACAGCTCAAAGTTATCTTGCAAATTTAGGCTATTTCAGTTTTTAGCTATGTGTGCAATTAAAGTAATTATATATTCTTGATATAATATTGTCTTGGTTTGATTCTGCATCTTTAGTTGATGGTTTCTGCAGGTGCACCAAGCTTGTTTGTAAGAATGTCTTCATTCCACAGAGTTTTGAAACTCAGTGCCCTTCCTTAAATTGGCAGGTAGGAGAGGAAGAAGCAGTTGGCACAATTCCTCTGAGGGGCAGAGAGTCCTCCACGCTCAGGAGATGCAATGTTCTCACTGTGCAGATTACGGTTGTGATGCCTCTTGAGTAATAAGGGGAGTTAACATGAATATACAGTTGACTTCTGTGTAAGGAGACAAGACGAAAAGCTAAAAAGTACAGCAGACATAGGCAAGAGAAATTGAGCTTTCATGTCATTTTAGTAGCAGGAATCATAAAGGAGCAGGTAGTGACAGCTCAGTGTGTAGAAAAATGATACAGAAAAAAAAAGTGAGAGCAGAGGGAAAAAATGTTCGGTCATAGGGAATGGAATGTGAAATTACAGGAACCCTAATCAAGAATTATATTTGATCTTTGTGAAACAGAGAATTATCTAATAAATGCAGTTTGAACATTAGTTGCATTTTTCCTCTAAGTATAAGGTTATGCAAATTCTGAAGAAAAGTGGATTTTTAGGTCAACTTCAAGAATATTTACCAAAACAATTTTAGTAGGAGGTACAATTTTCATTATTTGCTCCATATGTTTTCAATATGTGAGTCATAATACTGTATTTTGTCAAATCAGTGTAAGATAGCCTCTGAAATAATGAAGATAACATTACATTTCTCTTACCCCTGAAGATTTGAATATTTGGGACCCAGGACTCTGATCCTTGAAGTCTCTGGTAAAACTTAGGTTGACTGATGAAAGATCAGACTGCATTAGCTAAATACTAAAGCTATCTTTTTTAAAAACTAAGCAGCTATTGTGATATCCATCTCTATACCTGCAACAGATTAGGAAAGGCTAATTGCAGAAGTGTTTTCTTCTATGTTTTGCATAGGTAAAGGTCAACACTGAAATGAAAACCAAATTACAATAACCTACTCCTAGTGAAATTTACCCTCTCTGGGAATTACGGCCTTTCCTTACTGGGATTACTGGATAACTTAAGAAGAAGATACCGATACTCATATATTCTTTCTGGGAGTCTGATAGTAGTGTTTGTTTTATTACTGTGCTTATGGGACTGATTCCCTAATCCCTATAGCATTATGCACTGTACAAAAACATCTCTGCAAGACAGGTTACTAAGAAATGAGGAAAGGGAAAAAACCCAATAGAACACCGGGATAATTCTCCAGATGCCCCTATTCCCATAATGACAAGGAGCTAAAAAATGTTTCACGTATATATTAGGCATTGCACAACACTTTAAAAAACAAAGATGTGACAACAGTGATAAAAGACACCTTTGGTAGTTCTGTAAGGACAAACTCAAAGTGAATTCAGGGATGGGGGATTCTGCCCACGAGTTTCAGCTGCAGCGTAATGCTTTAGTTACTTACATACCCAGTTAAGATTGAGTAGGTAGTAATTAACTCATGCTCTATTTATACGCAAGGCAAACTGCCCCTTGCTTTTCATGCCTGCTATCCTCAGGAATAGGATTTGTAGCATAGATGAAGTTATCTTGGCAAACAATACTTCAGTAAAAAATGTAGTAGGTGCCTTGTTTTAAGTATGGAAAAGCTCTATGTGATAGGTAAAAAAGACTTCTTGAACGTAAGGGCAGTTAAAAGCTATGATTTTTTTTGCAAAGGTGGCTTTTCATCCAGAGATAATTTTTCTTTATTACAGAGTAGAAGTCATATTTGTACTGAATACAATTTGCTTAAGACCACAAAGCTGATCTTTCCATGCAAAACCAGCTTGCAGTCTATGAAGTGTTCTGGCATTCACAAGCTTATGCTGCTTTATATCTTCTGACCTTCAACAGAGTTTTCTGAAAGAGGCTTAAGAAACTGAATAGAATGGTTTGGAATCAGTTTTATCTCGCTGTGATTGCATCAACACAGATAGTCAATATGTCCGTGTTTATAACCGAACACATGTCCATTGCTTAAACTTGATGTTCCTGCTATCTTTGTGGCATATGGCATACAGAGATGTATTTTAGCATAAACATATGTTTGGATCATGCAAAACAACAACAACTAGTAAAACAGAAATGTTCCACTTAGTGCTATAACAGCCTAAGTTAGTTCTGAAGAACTGCAGGAAAGAGAAACCTTTACCAGGTCTATGTATTTACTTAGTGCAACAAATCCTCTGCAACCTAAATGGTCTTGCAAAATTCATAGAGTAATAAATACTGACTTCCAGGGAAAACACAGTTGAGCAATGTCAGGTTGCATGGCATCAGGAGGCCATGATTTGTGAATGAGAATTGAGTTTAGAAGACAAAGTATAGGATGCAGCTTACATGACAATACTTTTCCTATCCTTACTTTTGGTAGGCTAATCTCCTCTCCTACTCAAAAATCAACATATATTGATTCGATCTTCAGCAAATTCCCACAAAGCCAAGGGGCTTGTTCACTTCTGCAGCTACCTCACACGGTAAGGATACTCCTGCTGCCTTCTTCTGATTAAAGGGTTCTGCCTTTTAAATAAACCCCAAAGTTTGTATGCTTGCTTTAACATCGACAACACTGTTGATGCTGGATAGAAGTTGGAAGCTGATGCCATGTTCAGCTGGGTTTTTGTTTTCCTCCAGGTAGCTGTTTTCTAAGTATTAAAAGCATACGAGAAGGTAAAGCTTGTGCATAGAGGTAGTACTTGCATCACACTAAATAATATGGTAGAACAAGATAGGCAGGCTTTTGGATGCAGAACTCTTCTAGAGGTCTACAATTAAAGAAGACTTGAAAGGTAATACAAACTGCAAACAATTGTTTAAAAATTTGTTTGCTTATCAGGCCATCTCTGAAGAAAAAATCGGGGCTACCACTGGAGCAGAGGTGACCCAAGGATTTTTTAACATCACCAGAAAGGAGAGGGGTGAAGGCACACAGAAAGGGGCTTCAGTGTTTTTGGAATGTGCAGCATGAGCAGTGGGGAGATGGAGACTATGATGACCTATAAAATCAGTTTCTCTGTTAAATCCTTAGTTTTACATAACCACTGAGATTATAAATTTTATAGGTTGTCTTTGGATAAACATTTTGTAGGTTTATCTTGAGGATCCGTTAAGTCTGAAATACGTAACAACAGGAATAACAGCTTTATGAAGTGTGTTTCCGCAAGTTGTTTAATTTATTGATTGCACACAGTCACTCTACTGAGTGCTGCCTGTTCATATTCACTGCGTAGATACGGCAAAATCATCTGGTGTGAAGGACAGGGGTTATTCCAGTCCAGGAAAGGAAAACGTATAATCCAAAAGCGCTCCGACTTAAAGTATGCCCACGTTCATTTCGACTCGTACAGCCCCAGACCACCAGCGCAGGCAAATCAGATGATCCGTGGCAGAATAGCACACAGGGAAGTCCAGAGGCAGAGAGCCCCTCAGCAGCAGGGCCGCGCACGCCGCGGCTCCCAGCAGCCCGTCTCCGGCTGCAGGTACCGAGCGCCCCGCGGCCCCGAGCCCGCGGAGCAGCGCCTGCCGCCGACCCCAGGCCGACCTGCGGTGGGATCTAGGGACAGAGCACGGAGTAATGGGACAAATTGAAAGGCGAGAGATTTGGGTTGAATACCAGGGAGAAATTCTTTACTGTGAGGGTGGTGAGACACTGGAAGAGGTTGCCCAGCGAGGTTTCCGGATGCCCCATCCCTGGCAGTGATCAAAGCCAGGTTGGAATGGGCTCTGAGCAGCCTGGTCTGGTGGGAGGTGCCCCTGCCCATGGCAGGGGTGTTGGATCTAGATGATCTTCAAGGTCCCTTCCCACTCCTTAACATTCTGTGGTACTGTCATTCCATGACCCTCCCGCCGGGGCACACCAGGCGTGAGGGGAGCCCGGAGAAACCCACAGCGCAACTCTATAAACCTTCACAAACAGAAGCCGGCGGGGGGGGTCAAACCCTTCCCGCCCCCGCGGGTGGCGGTGATGGACATCGCGCCGCTCCCTCCCCGGCCGCAGGCGAGCAGGACGTGGGCAGCGCCGGGGGAGCCCCCCTGGCAGCCGGCAAGGGCGGCGGCGGCAGCTCATAAACACCGCCCGCCCGCGCCGCTCCCCCTCCTCGAGCCCGCCCGCACCGCCCTCGCCCCGCGCACGCGCGGCCGCTCAACGGGAGGGCGCGAGCACGTGACCGGGGAGCGCGCGGGGCGGGGCCGTGCCGGCGGCGGCGCAGAGGGGAGGGGGGAGGAGGCGGATCCATCATGGCGTCGATGCAGGTGAGGAGCCTGCGGCGGAGCCCCCGCGCAGCGCTGGGGCCGGGCGGCGGCGGGGGGAGCCGGGAGGAGCCGTTCTGCCGGGCGCGCGCGTGCGTGCGTGCGTGGTGCGGTGCGAAGAGCGGCGCGGAGGGAGGAACCGCCCGGGCAGAGGTGGAGGACGTCGAGCTCCGGGTAGCGGGGCCGGGGAGGGCAGGTGACGGCAGGGAAGGGCTGGTCCGGCGCCGGGATGGAGGTGAGACCCGGAGGGGTGTGAGGGGCGAGGCCGGGACTCCGACGGCGGCGG
>VZTE01003717.1:927723-963497 GCA_013397775.1 Eulacestoma nigropectus
GCGGGGCGGGTGCGGGGGGAGGCACCGGGCCCGGGGCGCGGGGGAAGAGGCGCCTCAGGGAGGCGTCTGGCAGCGATTCCGCCGCTCCCTGGGCTGGCGAGGGAAGAGCGAAGGGATCCCTGCCCCCCCGGGACTTGAGGGGGCCGCAGCTTCGCTGGGCGCCGTGGGAATGTCTGACACACCGTACGGGGCGGGCGGTCAGGGAGACCCTCCCGGTGGCATCGTGGGGACCGTGACCAACAGCTCCGAGTTCCTGGGGTTACGGCGCTGTAATTCCTCCGCACGGGGGGCTGGGACAGGCCGCGTGTTGCTTGTGGGGTTCTCTTTCTCTCCGTAAAATGAGGCTGCGGTGTGGTGTCAGCCCTGTGGACAGGTAACGTCTGGCTTTCTCGGCCGGATGGGGTATGTATGTACCGTAGCATGGAACATCCTGCTGCCTGGCAGGTATTTCCAGCTGAATTATTAATTCATACCTATTCCGAAGGGGTTCTTAGATAGGGGCTGCTGAAATTGCTCTGGTAGAATGGATCACTTTCACTGTGTGCTGCTCTGAGTGGGTGTTGCTTTATAATGAGTGAGGCAGGAGAAAAGATCTCTAGGTTTTGTGGCAGTGGCCCCTGTCTTTCCTTATTTAACCAGCAACTTCTCTGCTTTTCCTTGGATATTTGCAGTTTTCAGTTTTGTTTTTATATTAGGATCATCTAGATCTCCTCTCTTCTCTGATTTTGGTCCGGTATAGATTACATTTTGTGTCACTAGTAGTAGAACAGCACAGAAAGAGTGTAAAAAATAAATGAAATATGTTTAGTTGTCCTAATAACCTGCATTTAGCATAGCTAAAAAGAGTTAAAATGTCGAAGCATTGAACTTTATGGGATAAGAATTATTCTCCTGAAGTTTAGAAGCATAAACCCCCCCCCATGGCGTGTCTTTCAGAGTTACTGAAATGAAACGAGATCACGAAATTGAACATACTGTACAGAATGTTCTTCTTTAGCAGTAGCTTAGGCAGGTAGTCTGATCTGCCTTGGTTTTATTAGCTCTGTCTGGCAAATGCGTTTTTGCAATGCTTTTCTTCTAATGTGCAGACTTTTCCAAGCTCAACTGCAAAATAGAGGCTAGAATTTATTAAGAAGTATCTTTTATAAAACTGTGTGGAAAGCAGGGAAATGACAGCTGTGAACCGGGAAGGAGGCACTCTGTAAAGGGACTTGGTAAAGCTGTGCTGTATTGCTGTCTCTGGCCTAGTAAATGACCACCTACAGCGTGCCTCACCCTAATTCCTGTTGCTCCCTCTGTAAAGGGGAAAAAATGGTTACATATTAAATGAGGTTGTTTAGGATACATGAATGACAAATGTTGCCTAAATGTAATATGTGCGGCGGGTAGTACTCACTTCCTGAAATTACAGCCATGGTAACACTAATGGTGCAATTGCTTTCATTTTAGAAATACCAGCTGTAAGATGACGCTTTTTGTTTTCTTAAATGATGTTCTGTTGTCTTTTGATAAGAGATTCAAGGACATTTATGAAGGTTTTTTGTCTATATGTTACTAATTGCATAGTGTTCTAATTCCTCTTTCCTGTGTTTAGTAAACTACTAATATAATAATGTAGTTTAGCATATTGGAAAGGAGTTATAAACAGGAAGCTTAAATGGAAATTTAGTAAGTGGATAGTAAAATTATTAAGTTTATCGTAGACATGCTCCCAGATGAGCGAGATTTCAAGGCTCTGAATTCTTCTATCAATTAACATTTATGTGTTCAGTGTGAAAAAGTGTTTTACAAAGGAAACTGCTGTATATAATTGTAAGTGGTTTTTTGGTTCAGAATAATTTAATTTATTATAATTAGTGCTATCTTCTAATATCTAAGTTCCCTGACACAAAAAAGAGATGATCTTTTTCTGATTAAGTATAGTGTTTTTAAATACCCAGTGTTTACCTGAAATGTTTGTGCAACTCATTGCTGTCTCTGACTATACCAGTGGTCTGACACTCTACTATTATGACCGTATTATTTATATTATTGATAAAAAAGATACATTGGTGCACAAAGTAAGTTCTAGTTACTTCTTAAACTGCTGTAATTTTACACAACAGTATATGATGCCCTAGGTTAATTACAGATCCACTGAAAAGTCTCTGATTAAGTTGGGAGAGTTCTCTGATTAACCTGTTCCTAGTCAGTCTACTAGGGAAGTTTTGAAACTTGTAACAAATTGTCTCTTTTTGCTAATGGCTCTGAGCATTGACCTGAATAGTTACTGCAGTTCAGTGGATGCATAGTAACTTGTAAAACTTGTGACTTGGAGTCTTTGTGTGTATCATTAAACTTACTGTGATTTTTGTCTGTGTGGACAGTCTTTAATGGTAGTTTTCTGTAACCCTTTTTTTCTACAATAATAGAAGCCAGTGTTGACGAGATCTTGTGTTTTGTTTTCTAATGACAATGCTGTTGTTAATTTGCCACTGCTGGACTGGTTTAAACCCAGTTTGCATAACTTCAGGCAAATAATATTTTTTCTTTAAAAAAGCTAAAAACCCCCCAGACAAGCCTTTAAAAAAAGAGCACTTATTTTCAAGAATTTTCCCAGAAAAAGCCCAAGCTTGTGCAACTTTCTCCTGGAAAAAAAACACAGAAAAATTCTGAAAATGTGTAAGTAATGTCAAACAAGGGAATAGAATGGATTTGCTCTAGAAAATTTTGATATAGCATCTTTAGTAATCTGAAGCCTTTAAAGGCGAATGCTAAAGAAATAGTAAACAGTTGTTCTCAGAACAGCTGGAAACACAGGACTTGCATTATGAATAGAAGAGCAGGTAAAAAATAGAGGCAAGGAAGTTCAGTTGAAAATATACAGAAAATATGTCATTGCTGTTCAAAGTGTTAAATAATTAAAGCTTTTCCCTCAATGTGCAGATATGAACTATTTGCACCATAAACTTGAAAGATTGACTTTATTGATAATACTGACATCTTAATTACTATGATTTACCTTTCACCTCCTTTTCGTTTTAATACCAGGTTACTACAAACCCTGGATTTATTTGTGAAATTATGAAAACATTTAGTGGAATGGTTTTAGGTTTATTTATCATCAGGATAACTTCTCATATATTCTGTAAAGTTAGGCACATATGACTTGTACGTGTAGGTATTTAAATCCAATTGAATACAGAGCTAATGTAATTAATGACACAACTTTAGTAAAGAGTGTAGAAAGAGTTTAGAGTGTTAGCTTTCACTGTGCTTCCGTGTTACCCATTGAAAACTGCTGTGGTGAGCCACCATCAAATTGCGTGCACACACCAAAATAAAGTGCTACTTGAAAAATCTTGTTCCATCAATAGAATTTTTTTTCAAAATGTGTGTCTAAGCAGCCGTTTAATAAAATAACTGTGAGATGACAATGTAGAATTTATGTCCAGTTTGAGATCCCAAGGAACTTGTATCACAGAGTCCAAGCTAGTTGCAATAAGAAAACTTCCCACAAGTTTCACCCCAATATTTTCAGCCAGTGGGATAGGGGATGAAGAAAGTATTTACAGGCCACTGAAATTTCCAGAAAAAATACATATGCTCTTGGTTACACTTCCTTCTGTTCTTTACCTGTGCTTCTAGTGTTAGTGGAAGTTCTGTTTGCAGCTGTTCTCAGAACAATTACTTATTGCTCAATCTTTGCTCTATACTGGCAGTGTTTTTATTTAATGATTTGGCAATAATTTTTTCTTATTTAAAAGCTTTGTCCAGGAAAAAGTATTAAACTATTTTTATTGTGTGTTCCAAAACCAGCCAAAACCGCAACCTTAAGTGAGGAAAGCTCTCAATCAGTTGGAACTTGGATGATACTGCACATTGGTTCTGTACTGTCAAATGTCGCAGTACGGGATGCTATTTGTGTTGTTTTAAAAAGGAAAAAAAAGAAAATGAGTGGGTACTGTAGCCATATAACCAATTCTGGGATGTAAACATAGAGAAATTATTGGTAGTTAATAACAATATGAAGTATTTAGTAGTTCCATTGGTGAAATACTATTGAAGATGGAAATTTTAGTAAGTATTTAAACTGGGAAATGCGAGTACCATAATTGAAACCAGGATGAGTAGAGAGTAAAAATCATTTCTTCTGTCCACTAAGAGGTTGTTAGTCCTTTACTTAACCTTTGGTAATCAGTCTGTACTGATGTGTGCTATATTAGCTTTGGCCTATAACCACGCTACAGTAAAGTAAGACAAATACAACATTTTTAGTAATTTTATCAAGATGAGTTAATTTAATCTTGGAAGTTTATTAATAAAGTTTTTACTTGAATATCAACTGAAGTTTAAAATTTACAGTCTTTATTCAGTAAAGATAAATAAAATAAAAATTACAGCTTTTTAGCCCCTAAGGAGTCTAATTTGCTTGTTTTTATATCTGCCTGTGTAAATAAAATTTTGGGAAATACTTTGCTGTGCAGCAACTGCAGAATTTTTGAGCTAGGATGGAAGAATTAACTTCTGAGAAAGAAAGCAGCAGTAGAAAAGCTTATTGAAACCAGTGTCCCTGAGCATTATCAGTAGCTCTTCCTTACAAATAGACCAACTATACAGCTTAAATGTAAAAAACTATGGATGCTTTCAACCTGTTGCATTGAACATTGGTATCTCACGAATATGTGTATGATTTCAATCAGGAAAATAAAATAGAAAGGTATTTGTTGTAAAGAAAAGTTATTCTGGTTGATTGCCATTATTTTTTGCTCAGAGTTTTATAGTATCTTATACGTGTATTTAGGCCTAGCTATTCAAGCTCTGAGAGGAGAAAAATAGAACACAATACATTTACAAGAGCCAGGGAATGTTGTCTTGTTAAGCTGCTCCCTTGGAAGGCTCTGTGAGTTTGTAATTAATAAGCTAAAGCAGCTTAGCTCAAACAATGTGTGAAACTTGGTGATCAAGTACTTTCTTTAATTGTTTGCTCCAATTCTACTGAGCTAAGACTTTTAGACTATATATTATACAGGTGTAGACCATAGTGGCGATTACGCCCAGAGGTTGAGATTAAATTACCCCTATTAATGTGAAAGAGAGAAGGCACAATTCCCATTGAACTTACACATAGTTACAGCTGTGTGCAACAAATATAAATGCCTTCAGATCATTAGATCATGTCTCTCACACAGCCTTAGTTTACAGCTGAGGGATGAGCTTTCGAGCAGATTACATGCTAAAATTTCCACTAGGGCAGAGGGGAAGAGGATGACGAAGGTCTTTTGCTCAGTACTTGGAGCCAAAAATTTTGTGCATCTTGCATGGCTTTGAAGTAGTGAAAGACTGTGACAGAGCTGTCAGCTGGATGTATAGTTTCTGTCTTTTGAAGGCAGGAAGAGATGGTATTATCTATTTGCTGGAACCTGTTACAACTTCATTTATTAAAAGCAAATGAAAATAAGTAGGTTAAATGTTTTAAATAAAAAGAGCCAGTAAGCAACCCTTTGTGATTGATGAAGGTAAGGTAACATGTCTTCTGCCTGCTTTTGATAGTAGAGGGCTTTCAAAAGGTATTCTGGAATCTGCTCGAGCCTTTGCAGTTGTTTAAGTTTTTTTTTAGTTTGCTTTGTTCAAAAATGTGTTCTGGAATCTGTGCAGGCCTTTGCAGTTTGTTTTTTTGTTTGCTTGTTTTTCCTCAGGTGACCTTAATTACTGGCATGAAAAACAGGTATCAATCAGGGATGGCAGGGAAAGAAGGGAGGGAACCTTATAATTTGCCTTCCTAAGAGCAATATTAATGTATTAGTAAAGAAAGGACAGGAGTTAGTGGTGGTAAGTCAGGAATTGTGAGACACCTCATTTTTGCTAATTGATGATCTCATTGAGGATACTAGCTATTCATCCTTTCATACACAGTACTAAAAAAATAATTGTTTCTCCTTGGGTGATTACAAATGCAAAGTTGTTTGTCATCTTTTTTAATTCAACTTAATTAAAAGTACAGCTTAATCAGCATCAAGAAAAAAATCTGTATATATGTCAATAAATTATGATAATAGTTTACTAGAACATAGGAAATATTGTCCCTGAAAGTCTGCTGGAATAAAATGCTGCATAGAATTTGTTGCTACTTGTTCACATTGATTTATTTATTTCTTCTTCATTAGGAATTGGTGGCCAGGAATAAGAAACCTAAATCCATTCAGTTTCCTTGCCCCTTCTTAAGTTAGAAACTCTCCCCCTGTCATATTTAGGGATATGGTTTGGATGAGTATTTAAATCTTGTTACTGTTTGCTGCTTCAAACATTTTACCTCTTTTCTCTCCAAAATGCTTTTTGTCAGAATACAACACTTTATCTTTGTTACCAACCTTTGGAATGTTTTTATAAGGATGAGAAATTCCTTGGGAAACATATGGTTGCCCTTATTGTGCCAGCCTTCACTGTTGTCTTAAATTCATTTCTTTAACTGAAGCACTTTGAGTAGTGCCAGACTCTTTTCCTTGAAAGATAAAATTATCTGTGGTTGACTTTTATTACTGTGTGAGGCTTGTGCTGGGCATCGGTACCTTTAAAGACTGCATTTACAAAGCAGATGACTCGCTGTCAGTTTCATCTTATTCTATATTAGTGGATTCCACTTAATTTGCTTTCAAATGACAAGTTCGTTGTAAAAAACTTGATTATCTGGCAAAAAGCTTTTCCAACTGTGAAGTACAGAATGTTTCCTTTGTGTGTGTAGTTATTGTGATTTATCTTTAATTATACTGTAGTTATGATTTCAGGTTGATCTTGTCTCTTAGTGAGTTTAAGTCAAGCGTATTATTCCCTTTTAAGGAGGACTGTTGCTTTGACCTTTCAGTCAAATATTTGAGAATATCTTGGAGCATAAGAAGATAATATTGTTATCAAACTGAGAAATCAACAATCCTTCCTCCCACCACCCTCAATCCGTAACTGGATTTTTGAAATTTTTAAATGCTCTGAAGAACAAAAGATGAGTGGTGGAAACTTATTGTGAGTAGCTTGATAAAAGATTCATGCATTGCCATTTGGTTCCTTTAAAACAAGAGAAATACGCAAAATGCCTGACATTCAGATCTTGAAGTATGGATTGGTCTGAGGAAATAACATTAGAACTGGGTTGCCAGATGTTAACATGTTTTATTAGAAATGTGGAGGAGACTAATCTGCTTCTGCATTCTCAGTGTAGATTGAAAACCTGCTATTCAGCCAAAAATAGATAAAACTGAAGAACAATTCTTTGAGCTAAAATCCCAGTATTACTTTTTAATAGACAGAGTATTTTGTGGAGCTGTTTTGTTACGCATCTTGCTGAAGCTTTAATTGACCTCATCCAGACAATTATCTATATTTCCTCCTCTGGGCCTTGATTAAAGCTTACTAGAAAAACTTTGATAGGAAAAATTCATGCAGGATTGTGATAATCAAGTATCTGGATGGTTTGTGTGTTTGAGAGTCTGGAGCAAATGATTTCACCTGAATTATGGGATATAGTCTGCAGCGACTTTCTTAAATGACCTGGTTGACTGGGATATAAGGGGTTTTTATTTGTAGGAACTGTCGTTCTCTAGATTTCTTAAGTAGTGAGATGGAGTGTAGCAGGTAACTTTTTCTTAAATGTCACCATTGTTATCTTTATGTTGTTTCTTTTCTGTTTGAGAGCTTTTTGGTATTTTCAGTTAGGTTTCTAATTAGAGAGTAACGTGTAATGAGTTCCAGGAATACTTAAACTGTTTAAAATGTGTTGGGGTTTTTTTTCTGTAGAGTAGTTTAGTTTGAAAAGCATAACCATCTACCCAGTGTTTAGAACTTCATATTCTGCATTTGAGGCACTTTTCAGTAAGAAACCTGTGAATGGAAGAAACTGAAATACTGAAAATAGAGTTGTTAGTGGTCTTACGGTCTCAGGATAGTAGCATGTACTAGCAGTCAAACAACAGCTTTGCTTATGAATCAACATGGTGGTGTCGTACAACACTGTCATTACAGCCTGTTTTCAGCTCCTCCTCTTCTGGGACAAGATTGCTTTTTGTCTCTGTACAGTGACTGTCTCCTGCATGTAAAAATTTCTCCAAAACAGAAAGGATGTTTTTTGTGAAACATTTTACAACTTGAATGGGGGAGGAGGTGAAAGGCTGTAGCTCATAAGCAAAATGTAAATTCTTTGCCAGGACCTTATTGTATTACTGACACTGTTTTGGTGCTAACAGAGTTTGGGTACATTTAAATTTTTGGATATGAAAGAGAGTTTTGGTAGTTACGGAAGAAATATTGTTAGTTCTCCTTAGGGGGCAGCAGCTTTACCAATATAAAATAGAAGAGTGGAGCCCCTGTGGGATTAATGTTTAACTTGTAACTATTTATAAGTTAATTTTCTTCCTCTTTGATCTCTGAGCCAGATTAAGATTTGAGTTTACAGTGTCCAGGAAGGCTCGGCCTTGGAAGATTATTCCTTTCTTACATTTGTAGTTTCTTGCAACAAAGAGAAGGGAATTTGAATGCATTGAAATAGAAGGTTTTGAACCCAGTTCAAGTGCAGATGTTGTGATCCTGCATGCTTCCTAGTCTGTGAAGTTGTGTTCCATCTTTGTTTCTTTATATCATCATGATACTGCCTTACTGGACATGACTAGTTGAGTTCCTAGCAGTCCAGGTGAAAAGGCCACCACATTTCAGTTAAATTGCCCATCACATTTTAATGGTGAAATAAGGTGTGGCAATGGAACATTTCCTCCAGCAGAAGTGAAAGGAAGCTGTTTGCCGATTTGCTACTTTTTGCTCTGCTTGTAGGTTTCTGCTCTACTGATATTTTTGCTTTTCCCGTAGCTGCTTTCTACCAAGTTCTTATAACTTTCCTTAATATATCATGTCTTTTGCTGAATCTGCTCTGGGTTTAATGAACTCAGCTTTTCTCCTTCTTACTTTATTTCTCTATAAAAAGGAAAATCACTGAAATAGGTTGTTTGTAGGTAAAGTATTTGACTAAGATAGCACATAATTTAGTTTACTGTTTTAAGATATTGCTGATTTAAGACACTGCAGATTTCATGCTGCATTTCTTGAAACACCAAAAAGTGAAGAATTGCAATTTTATTTTCTTTGTATCATTTACCTTTTTAAAGTTTGTAATTTCAACTCATAGGAGATAATAAGCCAGGAGTATGGGCACACATTCAAACTTGATTGGATTAAGGTGTTAATATTTTACTGCTAATCAACAGAGCCAATACACCACTGTACGCTTTGCCTGCTCCAGTTATGAAGAATAAAACGTTACCTGAAGCAACACTCACTGGTTGACCTAGGTGGTCTCAGCTCTATGTGCATAAGTAGTACCTGGTAGTGACCCCCCTAACTTCACTGTACACGTACTTTTGTTTGCCCATAACTCTGTTAAACTTTAACTCTCTGTGCTCCAGTTTTCTAAGGGAGGGGCAAAGCTATTGTAAGAGTTCTGACAGTGGGCTTAGAACTGAAAATTGACTCCTGATATTGTGATACTCCTTTTTCAAGGCATTGAGAAAGGTAATTTTCACATGCCTAGAAGAGCTAGGTAAGTTTTCATGGTGGGTAAAGAAAATACCTTTGCATTACTTCATTGTAAGGGATTGTGGTTAACTTCTGTGGTCCTGTCTGTCCATGGGTGTCCCTTGTTTGTGGTGGAATCAGATAAAAGATCCCTGGCAATGTGATGGTGATGATGCCATATATGCTTTAGGAATATAGGTTATTGTCACTTGAGGTAACTAAGAGGGACACAACCACTGAAATAATTTTGTATCTGTTAATAAGCATTTATGTGCTATGACATCCAGCTCAGTGGTACACAGTGACCGAACTACCTGTTTCTAGGGTTGATTCTGAAATACTCTAATTGAAAACCTTTAAATTCCTGTCCTATATTGCTGCCCTCTTTCCCTTTTCACATATTGCATCTTTTTGCATTCTTTTGCCCTGCCTGCTTCTTTATGTGATTCACCAGGAATCAACACAAGTGAGAATTCAGCTGTGGCATTTGAGATGTTACATCCCCAGTTCCAGAGGTGACCAAGTAAGAGGTGTGCGAGTTTGGAGAAAGAAGAGTGTGTATTTTTGCTAGAAGCCGTTGGTTTCAGACATGTATTTAACTGGAAGCATGCCAGACAGTGAGTGCTGTCTGTCAGGATAGAAATGATAGAGGTGGATGTGAGCTGTCTGGGGAGCTGTTAGGAATTTTACTCCACTGGCACCAGTTAATTTTGTGTTCTTTTTTCCATATGCTTTAAGAAGTCTTACGAGTTTGATACCTTAGAAAATCTGTGGAGGATAATTGAAGGAGTTGCACAAATCCTGTTTGACAGAATTAACAACAGGATACAAACCATTGCTATGTCAGTCATGTCCGAAGTACTTGAATAAACTTCTTTTGGAAGTGATGCTTGGATCAGTGTTAAGCTGTGTTCTTTGATTTCATCCCTGATTCATCCTTTCCTGTCGAGATAGGTGAATAATCTTGGTTTCAAAGACTTCCAGCTGTTTGAAAATACTTCTATGAACTACTGGTTACATCACTCCTTTTTGCCTTTTGTAGGTGATTATTCCTTTAGTTGAAGGACTGTGCTGGTAACCAGTCTTGGGTTTCTGGTATTCTTACTCTGCTGTTCTATTTCCCTCTAGATAGTGAATGTTTTTATCAATTTGATACATTTTAGTTCTGGTTTACTTTAAAGTTATATTTAAAAATGTTTAAGCATAAGTTTCTCTCTCAAAAGTAACAAAAATATCATAGTTAGATTGCCTGTGCCTCCTTCATGTATTCCCCTGTAAGTCTGCAGCCTGTTTTCTTTCAGTCCTTTTCAATAGAAAGTGGACAAGCAGGAAAGGTGGTTGTATATGAAATCTTATGATGGATTAGCAGAAGCATTGAAAAGAGTGTCTTGTGATGTGAGAAGGACAGTAAAGCAAGCACAGCTCCCAAGAGCATATCAATGTATGGAAAACATTAGTTTGGGGGTTATTCTAGGCATGAATAGCTGCACTAGCTTGTATTTTGACTTGAAGGAGCTGGTTGAGAGGCTGAAAGCAACTTGACTGTGTGATTAAAAAATGGTATTCCTGATTCATAGTAAGGAAAAAACCAAAAGCAGTTGTGGTATTGACTTAAGTTGCGTGTGTCTTAATATAGCTGGAGTGTTGAAGGGCTACTGGTTTTTAGAAAAAAATACTTATGTATGGTATTAAGTTGTCTCAATATGGAAAAAAATAGGAATAATAGTAAAAGTCAATATGGCAACATGAGTACCTGTTCAGTGACATAAAGATTGAGGAGGCTTTGTACAGAACAGAAAAGTGAAACTAAGTAATTACTGTTAAAGGGACAAGCATATATGAGTGAAATTTACTCACAATTCATTATTTTAAATTGGTGTATTTGAAAAGCATTAAAAGATGTTTTTATAAATCATTAGAAAGTTAAGGAAAGGGATGAGCCTGTAAATAGGAAAGGAAAGCAAAGCAAAGAAGAGATGACACAAATACTTGAATTGATGACAAATCATGCCACACAAAAAGGGCAGGTTCAATATCTCGTAGACATTGGATATTATGTCAGTCACTAAAATTTAGCTATGTGAGTTGGTTTGCTTTTTCAAAGTGTTTAAGCAACTGAATCTGAGATTTTTGACAATTCTTTTGAGTGAGTTTCCAGATGATAAATATTAGTTTTGTTTTTCTACTATTGTGTGAAAGTTTGACTTCTGGAAATCTCTGGACCAAATAGTCTGATACCTATAGCACACGATAGACAATTAGCCAGATGGATTTAGGAAAAGAAATCACATTGAATTAACATGATTTTCTGCTCTTATTGGGCTGTAGCTGTTGTGACAGAGGAGCAGTAGCTGTATTTTGACTGTGCAAAAATTTTCCACGTGTTAGTGTGACATTTGAATAAGCACACAAGAAAAATGTGGTATCAATCATGTGGACTTTATTTTTTCTGAAACCATAAAGACCACAAGTTAGCAAAGTTGTAGTTGGTTGTTTAGACTGGGTGTCTGATTGAGAGGGGGTGTTTGGTTCTGTCAAACAGAGTGAACTTGCCAAAGGGTATTTTGAGGGCAATCCACATTGGCTTGAAAGTGTTTAATTGAGATTGGGAAAGGTGAGATGTGAGTTGAAATAAATAAAAGAACTCTTTTGTGTCCATGAAGCCTAAGAGAAGTAATTTGACAATAATTTATTCAATCCACCTAGATCTCTTACTGTAAAGAAAATTCTTCAAGTTATAAAAGCAAGAGATAAAGTGATGTGAAAAAATGTTAAAGGCTTGTAATGTAACTTCCTTATGTTAGGAAGATGGAGAGGTATCTTTAAGTCCTAAATTTGTAAGATTCTATGAATGAGAGTTAAAATTGTCTGAAAAGTTTTAATCTGTTATATTTTGTCCTGCTATGTATATTGTCGCTAATTTTCTAGAATGTTTGTGAAAACAAAAATAATAATTCTGTACTCACGGCAGTCAAATATAAGAAAGGCTTTTCCACTGCTGAAACTGTTCCTTTTCAAATACTCAATTTGAGGAACTTGCAGTTGCAGTGTGCCTTTTGTAGCTATTGTGTATGGACTTGATATACCAGAGTCACGTTTTTTTAAAGTACATTTGAATCTTGAAGCTATGAGTGTGTGTTGCTGTAAGAAAATTAATGTCCTTTGTAGCCTTTTTGGTTAGCAAATATTATTCAACACCGAAGAGAAACTAATTTCAAGTTTTTGAATTTAAACTTCAGATGTTTTCTGTATTACAGTGGTAACAAGGAACTCTGTTTCCTAATTAAACTGTATTAATCTAGTCTTTAAGGCCTTCATTTAAGAGCTTTTTTTAAAACTATATCAGTCTCCTGTTAATCCAGTTTCTATATTAATGAGACACAACAGGAGACAAATTATTGTACAAAAGAGAGGAAGAAAAAAATAGTCCTTCATAATATCTGTGGAAAATATCTTCAAGTTTTCTGAATCTCTCTAGCTGCATACTGGACTGTCTGTGCAAGAATGGAGCCAGCAGCTCTAGGAAAGTGATTCTTCCCCTCTCTCTGGTACTTGAGACCACATCTGGAATGCTGTGTTTAGGGAGCCGCAGTACAGGACAGACATTGGGGTACTGGGGTGTGTCCAGCAGATGACAGGCAGGACGGCTGGGGCTGAACTGCGTGACCTCCAAGGAGACTGGATTTCTGCAGCTATAAGAAGAGAAGGCAAATGAGAGATCTTGCTGATGCCTACAACAACGTAATAGGAAGATATCCAGGGAAAACAGTCACAATGGGAAGACAAAGGGCAGTAGATACAAATTGGAACATGAGGTATTTCAATAAGATAAAAAAGAAACATTTTGTACCATGAGTAGTGAAACACTGGAGTGCATTGACCAGAGAAGTTGATTTAAAGATTATTTTCTAAATATTACTTAAGTCTCTCTCTTAAAACGTTTTTTTTTCACTATTTGAATGAATTCTGGTTAGTAGGCCATTTGTGCCCTCTACAGTTTTGTTCCAGTTGCTATAGAGTACTCTCATGTTCTGGAAAAGGTCTACAGGCAGCTCTTTGTTATTCTATACAGAAATAATTGAGTTGATGTTTGATAGAAAAAACCTCAGATTTTGAAAATATGTGGTGAAAGCCTGTTGAAGATACCCAGCTATGTTCATCAGATTAAGAATGATTAACTTGTATGGTGTGGTTAATGGAATAGTAAAGTGTTTTGAAATATAAAGTATATTTTATTATTCCAGCTGGAAAAAAAATCCCCCAACAAATAATGGGCTTAAATCACATCTTAAATGTGTGTCAGTTGGTCCCATAGAAGTAACTGTCTTCATGTATAGACTGCCTTACTTCTATCTGTAGTGGCAAGACTAATACTTAGAAAATCTTTAAAAGCATTTTTGCTACTTGAACTGTTTAACACTTTCAGAATTCCTGTCATTGAGGACTGGAGAAATCCAGGAATTTATTACAAGATACTTGTTTTGTTCTTTAATATCAAGGCAAGTTATCCAGATAGTCAGCATAGCTGGAGTTAAGAAAAATGAAGAAGTTCTCTGCCATTTCTAATAGCAGTTGTTGCTCTTCTGTCCTGGTTGTCTGCAGTTCTAGGGTGAGAGCCTCTTTACTTGGGAGGGAGCAGTGCTGAGATACATAAAATCTGTCAAGGTGTAGTATAATGGAGATAATGGAATACAGGTTCTTTAGGCAGACATAGGGTTAGAGTCATTACAGTAAGGCAGAAGGAAATAATGCCTTTTGCTGAAACTTGGTTTTGTTTGGGACATTACTCTGAATCAAGAACAAATCCAGAAGAGGTGTATGTTTCTTCACCTCTACATCCCTTCCAGTGTGGAGCTGTGTCTAGGAACTTACCATTAATCAGAATTGCGCTGGACTTTCCTATGCTTAATAGATAGTCATAGTTAGGATTTTTTGTGGATTCCCTTATTTCAGTGTGATAAATTTATTTGCTATAAATTGTTTTCATT
This sequence comes from Eulacestoma nigropectus, assembly GCA_013397775.1. Classification (NCBI taxonomy): domain Eukaryota; kingdom Metazoa; phylum Chordata; class Aves; order Passeriformes; genus Eulacestoma; species Eulacestoma nigropectus. The sequence goes on from VZTE01003717.1 coordinate 942,243, forward strand.
ATAACACTGACAATGTTACAGTCTTGCCTTTCTGGGTTATTGAGTTTCTGTAACTTAATAGATAACACATTCATTTTCTACTGAACATGCTCTTTTCAGCTTTATAAGGGAATGGCATAGAATTTTTTTTTCTTTTATTGATATTTCCACTGAGAGCTGCAAATAGAGGTCAGATGGAATGATTATAGAATGGTTTGGATTTGAATGGACTGTAAAGATCATCTCATTCCATTGTAGAAGGTCACTAGGTTGGTCAGGCAGGACTTGGCCTTGGTGAAGCCGTGATGGCTGTCCTGAATCATTTCCCTGTCCTGCATGTGTCTTGGTACAGCTTCTTGGAGGATGTGTCCTGTGAACTTCCCAGGCACAGAGATGAGGCTGAGAGGTCTCAGCGTCCTCCTTTTTACCCTTTTTCCAGTCAGCTGGGACTTCACCTGACTGCCATGACTTTTCAAATACAAAGAGTGGCTTGGCAACCAAATCCAGCAATTTCCCTCAGGACTCTGGACTGCAGCTCATTGGGTCCCAGAGACTTGTTTATATTCAGGTTCCTCAAGTGGTCATGGACCTGACCTTTACTTGCAGTGGGAGGGACTTCGTTCTCTCCTGCTGTCCATCCACTTGAGTGGTGTGGGAAGAGAGGTTGCCATTGTAGACTGAGGCAAAAAAAAAGCTGTTTACTTCTATAGCCTTCTCCTCATCATTTTTTTTCAGTTGTCCAGGATTTTTTATGGGTGGGAGGGGTTATACATTCTTTGACTTTCCTTTTCTGACTTACGTTGGTACTTGTTTGAATTGGCTAACAGGGAAATAATAACTTCTTTTTTGTCTTTAAAAATATGATTTGTTTGATGTGTCACTTTTGACCCAAGGTGTAAATAGTATCTCCTGCTGTTTCTCTGGGATACGTTTTTTGAATTTTGTTTTGAATTGCAAATGATAAGCAGTATGTTGTCTGTATGCATTATTTATGCTGAATGGATAGCATAAATAATGGACAGTGTCAGCAACTGTTTTAGGATCAGAGGAACAGAGCACTTCAGTGGTACTCTGTTGTTCAAGTATACATTTTAATTCTTTTTTCCTTTTGGTACTGGCTTTTTTTTTTTAGAAAGGAGCGTAAACCTAGTATGTGAGAACCAAAAACTTGTGAAACAGAGGATATTTTTGCACTAGTGAGATGGATAAAAGAATGGATGAGTCTGTGTTAGACTGAAAAGATGGTTCCTGGAGAAAGGGCCAAAGGTGCAAACTTGAAATTAGATAATATTTTAAGTGTTGGTAATTTGAAAATTTTTTTAGGATACAAAACAGACAAAATTTTCTCTCTTAAAGTTACAGACACTGATAGTTTAGTGTTGCTAATTTTAATTAAATTCTAAAATGGGTTTTAGGCTCCTTTTTATAAAGACAAAGTTGTATAGTTGGTCTACATGTATAAGTAAATGGATCTGCTGAAATATTTGCTGTTCTTATATACATATGTTCTTTGCTATTTTTTAACCAATGTTTCCAAATCTCTTCTTTATGGGAGTTTGAATTTCCATTGTCATATAAGGTTCTCATCTCTGAACTTTTAAAATATTTTTCTACATGACAAAGCATACACAGGTTGACTGCCATTGAGGTTTATTTGATGGTGGTCTGGGAGAGTGCCAGAAAGAGAACTGACTTCAAAACATCTCTGCCATTCAAATTAAGGATTTATAAAATGGTTTTGTAACTTTGCTCCGTTGCATTTTAATTCATAATAGTGGTGTTGGAAACACTATTAGTGTTTTCTTAATCTGGGCAGAAAGAAAAAGGTGAACACTAGGATTCTAACCTGTTTTTCAATGTGTGAGCAATGTAGCTCATGAAATGCTAGCATTGGGTTTTCAGTTTGTTTATATTGTACCTCAGTGCAAGGTAGGAACTTTGACTATAGAAGCCTGAGGCAGTTTTCAGGGCTGCTTGATAGAGACAGGAAGTTATTTCAGTATTTTCAGAATGTAAATTGTGAATGTATAAGGGCCTTTTCTTTATGAATTGTGTGGTTGAATTCATTGGTACTTCGATTTCAAAGATACTTGATGAGATACTGAATCATTTCTGTGTTGACAAATCAACACTTTATTTTCCTCTGGGGATTTCTTTAAAGTTCTACTAAGCATTGGAAAACAGCTACAAGTGTGTGATAAACCAGTATTTTAAAAAACTGGATATTGAATGGAAATGAGATACTAAATCCCCAAACCATGTATTTTTATTCCTTTGGAGCATAAGATCATTTTGACCAGTAGTGTGGTTGAAGTGAACTTGTAGCTGGTAAACCTTAAAATTGTTGGCAGGAAAAAGGACAGTAGAAATGAGAAAGCCTTGAACTTTTTGTCATCTAGATGGCTTGGAAATGACAGAACATGTTGTGTAACTGTTTATATGGAGAAAATAGATTCTGAGACCAGTGCCAATGGCAGCACTTCACAGACGTTGCATTTCCCTTGCTCAATAGATTGTAAGAAACAGTTCTGCTTGGTGTTACAGAAACAGCTGGTTGCAGTTACCAATTTATCTCTGACAAAATAGGTACAAATTACCTGAGCTGCTGGGATAACACTTTAATGAGTGCTGTGACTCTGTAGGTTAGATGCAGTTAGTATAAAGTTTTTAGTTTGTGTTGTGCAATCCAAATAGTTGTGTTTTAGTTTTCTGTTCTGGCCTCTGGGATGACTTAGAACAAGGCAAAGGCTTGCACAGGTGCCAAATGAAAGCGTCTTAGATTACTTAGAGGAAGAAGTTATGCTGTTAAAGTCTTGTAATTTAATTGTAAATCTGATGCTGTTGTGTAAATATGAAATGTTTGCTGCTGGGGTAGAGCTCTCATAGATGTCTTTGTAATATGACAAAATCTTTTATACCTCCATGTAGCTTGTAATGCAAGAGCTCTTCCCTTTGCAGTGTTGCAAATGTAAGTGCCATTGCATTTTACCCAAAAAGTAAGTTTAAAGCCTGTAACTTATTTTGCCTGTGACTTTTCAGTTAAATTTCTAGGAGAGGAGTCATCCTTTTCTCTCACCTTTCAATTTAACTTTGTTTATAAATTTTCAGATAAAACTCCTTTTATCTTTCAAATATTAATGAAATACACTTAAGTGTGCATGTTTATTGTTGAACTTTATTTAGTATTTCAAATATTCCATACAATTTCTTTATAGAAACGATTACAAAAAGAACTATTGGCATTTCAAAATGATCCACCTCCAGGAATGACTCTAGATGAAAAGAGTGTACAAAATTCAATTACACAGTAAGTATATATACTGTTTTATTTCTGCTATCATGCTGAAAAGACTAAGTAATGAGAAGTTCCCTTCACACTTCCACCACTTACTCCAAGTAACATTGCGAATTTTGGCTTTTAGTCTAGGCAATGAAACATTGTTCTGCTTAATAAGCATATTGCAGTAATGTGTTGGACACTTTCAGGAATGGGATAGTGAATTTATGAAATTTTTATTAGGCATTTTACTGTCTTTCAAACTGTCAATTTATAAAAGCTTCTGCGTATTTTAGAATAAAAAATTTAACAATCTTTCGTAGCTACTAACCTCTGAAACCCTCCTAGATTTATTGAAATAATGGAGTAGCTGTTTTAGAGTTCTGTGATACTTGAATAGAATATATGTCATAGCTGTTAACTTCCGTTACCTTCTTTCTGTAAAGCAAGTGGAGAAACCTTCTTAAAAAGCAAAGTTGTCTGGGTACACTTCTTTGCACTTTTTCCCCTCCCTTGCCTTTTCAGTGATTCAGGAAACAGGAAGGGAAACAAGGTAAAATATTCTGTGTGTTGAAATGGACAGGGGTTGTTCTTGGTATTAATCTATTTTTTAAATTGACCGAGATTCAAAAGATTCAGACTGTTGACATTTTTTTCTCATAATTTTCTTAATTTAATTTTAGAGAAATGTTAAAAATTTAGCACGTGTAAGCATCGATGAGAGTATGATCTCAGGCTGTCTGTTCTGGGCTGTGTTATTGGTTGATGGAGCAGCTTGAACATGGAGCTGAATTCCAATGTTTTCACATCTGCATTTTGGGTGGTGGCACTCAGACCGTGTTACATGAGGCTTTTCTGAGCCTCGTATATACTGAGTTAAACACTCACTGCTTTTTAAATTATCCTGGCCTTTGTGATCTTTCATGCAGATGAATATGACTAAAAGAAATTGAAATAGCAGTTTCTAGTTTTCTGCAAAAACGAGTCAATCTAATATTGCAAGTAGTATTCACTTATTTCAACAAAAAAACTATTAAAGTTTAGAGCAGATGGAAAAGGATATCTCTATTTCCAGAGTATTACCCCCTTATAATTTCTGCCCTGTACAACTTTTATACCTTTCAATACCTTTCACATAAAAACTTCCTATTTACTGTCATGCTAGATTTTGAAATTGTCATTGTTTTAGAAGCTTCCTGTCACAAATAAAATAATATATTTTTTTCTTTGAGGGTTTTTGGTGTCAGGTAACATGTTTTAAGATCATTAATCAAGTTAATAGTTTGAACTGGTTGAGTTAAAAATTTGTGTAGCAATATTTGCTTGGGTTTTAAAGTTGTTGAATAAAATAGTTGGATCCCATGATGTAACTGGGTCATTTAAAATGTTGAGCAATCTTTTATTTTAAATATACAAGGATGAGAAATTTGAGAAGGCTGAACTGTAAAACACACAGAAAATATGGGTTCTAGTGATTCCTTGACCATAAAAGGAGCAATGTCCAGACAAAGTTGTTTTCTACTTAGTAAAGTAAACTATTTTAAAAACTTGAAAGTGGAAGTTCTGGATCACAAGTCTAAAGAATATTGGTGCGCTGTGTGTATAAATGTAAAGGCAGAAGGCATAAGAGATGCGTGGTCTGGAGTGCAGATAGATTAAATCAAAGGCATCTTCACAAAGTCAAAACATGAAACATACTTCATCAGCCTTCATTGTACAGCTATCACTATGCTAGTGTTGAAGATGCATTCCTCTTGAAGGGTGTGAGAGCTGGCAGATCATTAAATATGCAGTTTTTCTCAAAAAAGCCAAAAACCAAAACAAACAACAACACAACCCGCAAAAAAAAACCCCAGAGAGTGATAGAGGGGTGAATAAAATATGTGCATGGCTTAAATACAGAGGGAGAGTATATATGACAGGAGGATGGAGTGGTTGGGAATAGGATCATCAGAGCTGTCAGCTGGAGATATCAACTTTTCTGAGTACACTGCTGTTCTGCAGAATCTCAGCGGCCTTCCTTGAGTTGATGTAAACCTTACCTGAATATTTTTGTAGTCTCTTTACCTTATCATGTTGCTTAGATTTGTAAAACTCAATCAAAGGTGAAAAACCAAAAATGGGAAAGTGATGCTGCAAAGGATGTTATTAAGTGGTCAACAGTAGAACTCTAAAATTATAGAAGTTAGATAGCAGTGCTGGTGTATGTGTTGAACAATATGCAAAGCATCTCGTTTTAGGTGTATTAAAAAAAAAACACAACACAAACCAAAGAACGGTAAAAACCCCACATACAACACCACCACCCTCTTCCTCAGCAACTCCACTTGTCAGTTACTTTAATGTTATTATGGTGGAAGGAGCAGAAGCAGAGGAAAAACAATACTGATAATGTTGAGGTGTTATCTTCATTACAGATTCAAATTATCCTTTTTTTGGTTTTGTTTGTATTTGCTGGGACCTTTTAAGTTTTACACTATTAACTTTTCCAGTTTTGTTTCCATTACCTGCCAGATACCATTTAATTTCTGAGTTTTGCACAGATGTAATTACAAGATGAGCTTTGCCCTTTCCCCTTGGATACAGATTTCATTTTATTAAACTATATTGATGTTTTCCTTGACAGAAAAGTAAAACAACACAAAAGAGACTATGTACTAGTTTGTTTCCTTCCAAACCTGTTAAGTTTTCAAGCAGGTTTATTATTTCAGCTTTGTTGTCTCACATTAACAGCTATTTCTTGGGAACTGACAGGTCTGTGTGTAGTTCAAGTCACAATTACATTTCTAATTTGCATCACTGTATCAGTGCCTGTATGCAAAACACCAAACTTTTTTCCTTCAAATACAGGCTTGATGTATTGCCCACCTTCATGTTTGTTACAGTGTTAGAAGAGAAGTTAGAAGGTCTGGATGTGATTGATATTTGGTTTGATGAGTCCTGTGCACCAGGAGTTAAAGTATTAATTTGTCAGTCCGCAATGCTAACAGCTTTTTCCCCTGTTCCTTAGGTGGATTGTAGACATGGAAGGTGCTCCAGGAACACTCTATGAAGGGGAGAAATTTCAGCTTTTATTTAAGTTTAGTAGTCGGTATCCTTTTGATTCGCCTCAGGTAACTGCTGCCTTCTTTCTCACTTATTGCTGCCTTCAGGTTACAGCTGTATGATGTGTGCTGAGTATTGTATCATCCACATAGCCTAATGTGGGCCTCACTTTAATTTGTATTAAACACATTGTGCAGATGCCTTTTCTTTAAAAATGATTCTCCGGTGAACTATAGGGCTCTGATGTCTGCTTGGACAGATGAAAGTAGTGTAAGCTGGAGGCTTCTTTAATTTGATATTCGTGTCCTATGAAACACAGGGTAAAGTAGGAAGATCCCTTTTACTGTGATGTAGGAGCCAAATAAACAATAAACTGCTGCTTTATCCCTTCTTACTTTCACTGGTTTTTTTTCTAGTTGATTTTTAAGACTCTTGCATCTTCTCTGCTGCCATTGTTAATACAGCTGAAGAAATACTGTGCTTCTGGTAGGGATTCTCAGATACATGGCATGTTTGAGAGACCTGCAAGTAGTGTTGTAGCTGAGCTATGAGATACTGTGTTGCTTTCATGATAACCTAGAGAACTGAAGGCACAGCAGCGCTTAGAGACTGCAGGATGTGCTGTGTACATCCACTCCTCTATTACCTGAGGGAAATGTTTCAAAATATGGCTGGTAAGAGTAGTGGTCAGCTGTCACCCCTGCTTTTCTGAAAAAGGAAGGAGAAAAGCAAGAGTGCCTTAGTTCTTGTCCTGTCTGTTTCAGCCCAGAGTTCTAGAAGTGATCTTTTTAACTTCTCTCGTTGGTGTTAAAGCTGGAGCACGGATTTGTGAGAGACACTTAAGCCATAAAAATTAACATATTTTTAGGTACCATGGTAAACACTAGGATGCTGACTTTCAGTCTTAAAGAATAAACTGGCCACCTGTACTTCTGCACCTCATCAGGTTTACAAGGTACTACTTATAGGTGATCCACAAGAGAGTAGCCAGTTTAATTTGGTTCCAAGTTGTTTGTCTTCATTACCCCAACCTGTGTGTGTGGCTCTGTGTAATTTGTTGTTAAGAGGCAAATTAGATCCATACAGCTACACTGATTTTTATCACAGAAAACAATAAAAAATTTAAGTACTGGATACTTGATTGTTTTAGATGGCTAGAATTTCAGTTTTTCAAACATTGCTGTGTAGTAGGGTCATTCTGTACTATAAACTTCTTGGCCATAAATTACCTCTCCTGCAAATCTACTTACTGTGAATTTACAGTTTTCACTTCTGCTGCTTTTATCATGTAGTTGTTTTCTGCCTTTAAATGTATGTTGTCTGTCATAGTGTGCATGCTTTTACTTACCTAGTCTGCCTAGTTCAGGTTATCATGTAAAGGTAGGATATTAGTTACAAGTGAAATACATGACAGGATTATGAAGGTAAGCCCTTCAATGCTTAAGCAATACCAGTTTAAAGACCTGTGAAAGATCATTCTGCATCCAGTTTCTCTTATGCCTTAGAAACCTGTCTGCAGATAAATTTGCGGATAAATTAAGCAGATAAATTCAGTTTCCTATATGATGGTGTTGCTTCTTGTCATCAGTGATGAGGTGGGTGTGTTGTGTACATGTTTATGTATTTGTGTGCATACCTATATAGCTTAAGAAACACTTAAACTGCTGGGTATTATTGTTATGAGTGGTAGAGATTTATGTTTTTATTGCATAAAAGGAGTTGGAAAAGGAGTTCAGGAGTATAATACTGATATGCAGATTTCACTTTTACTCTCTTTCCGGTGGTCCTGAACCAATGATGTGTTTGACAAAAACTTGATGTAAGAGCAGTAGTTGTCAAAATTGCTTTCCTAGCCTTTTTTTGACTGTAATAGTATCTTTTAATAGAGAGAAGTTGAGGTTCTAAATGCTTTTCTTCCATATTCACCTGTGTCAAATAAAAGTTTTCCCATTTGAAGTAATGTTTTAAAAATATTTCCTATTTGGTAACATACTTTGGTTTCACAAGTCCTTTATTTATAGTTAATAAGATTGATGCATTTTAATTTTATTCTTCATGCTGGAACTTGGATGAGTTGTCCAGAACTTAATTTCTGTTATGTCCAGGATTATAGAAATACTCATTTGTGAATCTTGTTGTGCTTCTTGGTGTGTTGTGGCTTATAAAATCATTAAAATCCAGTGTTTTGGCTAGACAACTGTATTCCTTAGGACATGGAAGACTGAGGCTGCAAGATATTGCACTGTCTTTACATTGTTACCTCTGCATTTTTCTATGCTGTATAAATATTAATAGAAAATCCCCTATATTTAACCATTTATTTAACTCCAACCTCACTGGCTATTTAGGCTTCCATTGTTTATTTTACATTTCGCTTAATAGTTTCTAAAATTGAATTAACCCAACGTGGTAAAATGTGTTGTGTAATGTAAGTGAAAATGGCAGACCTGCTTCTTAAATACAATTATTTTTTTTTCCCTAAACCAATACAGTTTTATTTTAAACGTGGACTATAAATTAGTTATTTTTGTTCTTTTTTTTAGGTCATGTTTACTGGAGACAATATCCCTGTTCATCCTCATGTTTATAGCAATGGTCATATCTGTTTATCCATTCTAACGGAAGACTGGTCTCCAGCCCTCTCAGTGCAATCTGTTTGTCTTAGCATTATTAGCATGCTTTCCAGCTGCAAAGAAAAGGTATGGGCTTTTTTAGCACTGTTGAAAGTAGAATAAGTAAAAGTTAGTAATTTTCTACTTTTCAAAGTGAAATTTTAATTTCTCAAATTCTAAAATAGGCAAAACTACTGTGTCTACATTTCTACTAGTGAGAAAATACTAAGCTAGAACTGCAAAATAAACAGTGCAGTAAGTACTTTGCCACTGTTTTCATGGTAACCTGCTTATATATCATTATTGGAAAAGAGTAGTGGATGGAACCCTTCCAGTTGTACTAACTGAAGTTCAATCATGCTTTAGGACAATTCTTTGTAAAATTATACTTCCTCTAAAGTCAGTGAGGAAGGACTTGTGAAATGGCTTTAGTGCAGATGTTTCTAAGACTTTGCATCTGTACAATTTCAGTGATCTTGATAATTTTCATTTCAGGGAAGTAAATGGTGCTAAGCTGCTTTTTTAGCACTAACGCCTTAGATCTTTTTGTAAAGAGATTGCCCTTTCACTTTTGACCATTTCTTTCGCAGAGGGCTGTCTGTGGAAGTTAGATGTGGTCAGAGCTTGTCCATATGTGCTATCCAAACATGTCTATTTATTTTGCATCCCCATCAGTCCTAGTCATATATGTAGTCAAAAAACCACCCCAAAATGGCTTTGTATTGTATTCTGTCCTATGAGTTTTGTATAATGATGACAATTATGAAGAAAACTGAAGAATGCGAAGTATTGATCAGATACAGATACTCATTTTTTTCACCCACTCTAAGCTGAGCCTTAGAATGGGAATTGGATGTAATGCATCAGAATTAGATTCCAAACTGCAAAGGAATTTAATTTTGGGGGGTTTTTTGAACAACAGCTGTTTCTTGTGGGTTGGTTTCTTTTGTTCGTTTGTTGGGATTTTTCTTTTTTTTTCATTTTTTTCTCCCTCTATTTATCACCAAACTGTTTGATATTTTTTACTAATTTTTTTCTTGGAGTATCTCTAGTAAGAATTTGTTACCTGGATCTTTAAGAGATTTTTCTTGACAAAAAAGGTCTAGTCCTGCCTGTTACCTCATTTTCACTGCATTCACATGGTAACCTTTCATAAGCTTATTAAATAGCTCATGTATACAATATGAGGATTGTTTGATTATTTGTAGGTCTTTTTTTCTGTTGCAGAGGCGACCTCCAGATAACTCATTTTATGTAAGAACATGTAACAAGAATCCAAAGAAAACAAAATGGTGGTATCATGGTAAGTATCTAACTATGAGCAGAAATTTTTAACTTCTTTTCAGGCTGAAGACAATTAAAATATAGGCGAGTAGGATAAATGTGTTCAAAGCATTAAACTATTTTTTTTTAATTCAAAAAGTTATTTAAATCCTGTTTCCGAGATACTCTTCTGTGACTTTTTTTTCTATATCACATTTGAATAATTCCTGGTGCAAATTTAAACACATTTTAAATTATAGGATTGACTTTGAATGAAAGTTCTTGTAAACTGTATCAATCCATGACAAGTTTAAAGTTTGGGGAAAGTCCATAATGAAACTAGGTTTTGCTTTAAACCATTTTTTTCGTTATTGTTATTAACACTTAAAACTTTTATGGTGTTGAAAAGATACCTATACATTTGTAAACAGCTATGTGTTTTGATAGATTTCCACTCTTAATCAGAATTTCCAGTATGGGACAGTTGACTGACTTTAAAGGCTACTAAGAACTAATACTCAATAATATAGTAATAAGATTCTCCATGAACATGATAAAGAAGAAAAAAACCCGTTAAAATTGCTAGTGTCTGCACTGCTACTGTTGTGTTGGGTTTTTTTTTTCTTTGTTTGCTTTTGGTTTGGGGCTCGCTTTGCTTTTGCTTTCGTGCTTTTTTCTTTTCTTTCTGTGGGTTCTCTGTCTTGCTCTACACTGTGTGGTTTCTTCCTTCTGCCTCATCATTTGTCATCTTCTACCCAGAGCTGCAGTTGGCTGTATATGCTTGTCTTATCCACTCCATTAGTGAGGAAAGAGAGAAGGGGGTGGAGATGGGCCATGCTTTGTTTCTCTCCTCTTGTTAGCAATGCTTTCCTTGCTTTCCCTAGGAAAATTCTGTACAATCGATAGTTATTGGAAGCACAAGTACTTTGGGAAGGGATATGTTAGAGCAGGTAATACTGTATGCTAGTGTAGTGCAGGAGAGTTGATTCCATCACTGCCTCTCAGTGAAGGTTTCACCATAAGACATCCTCTGTTTTTCATGGCCTCCCCACTCCAGGATATGTTCTGTCCCTGAAGTGAAATGAGAGCAAGTGTTTTGAGGCAGCGAGAGTTCATGGCTGGAGAGGCAAATGCCAAAGTCTTCACCCTTAAAATTCTTAAGATTCTTAAAAGCCCATGGATGGCTTAACAAGAAAAACTTGATAGTTTCATAATACTTGCTGAGGCCCATGGGATTTTGACATATGGTAATGTAACAGAATGAAACTCTGTTTCTCATTATACAGTAATAGTATCTCCAAAAGAAGGTGGCTTCAGGTACAGTAAGAGAAGTGCTGTATGTCATGAGATTAAGATGTATTTAAGAAACTTGGGACCATCACATGGTTGGTTTTAAAATTGGCTCCAAGAATAATAATCATATTAGACACAAGGATGGATTTTTCATCCTCACCAGATTATTCAGCAATCACTTTCTCTTCTCTCTCTGTTTTCATGCTCTTGTAATGTGTTTGGTGCTTCTTTGTTTCTAGTTTTGGTTTCTCTTAAATGGTAGTTTTGGGACAGTTTTTGTTAACTTTCTATTTTCTCTTGCTAATTATTTTTAAAGAGAAACAGATAAAGTTCCATTTATTGGCTTTATCTTGTGATTAAAATATGTTCTGTCTGCTTTTAATTTGTACTAGCCTCTTTTTGATTTAGAACAGAAATCTGTAAAAGGAGAACAGTCTGCAGATATCACTTTTCTTAATCATGAAATACAATTTATGTTAAACAAGCAAAACAGCAATTTAGTATGAAAAGAAATCTGAGTTACTGATTTTGAAGGTTGCTGTATTATTATGGCTCAAAACCATCAAGGTGCTTACAGTACGCTGAATGAGTATTTTAGTTACTATGAAGTAACTACGCAAGGGTTTTTTTCTGGAAGTCAGAAAACCTTACCCCTCCTCAAATTCAGAGCAACCTAAAAACCAACCTGAGGCAAGAGAAAGAAAGTTGGTTCATTTAAGTAACTCATACTGTCTTGCGTCTTGATTAAAAGTTCACTGGGCTCCCCACTGCTTTAAATTCTTATATTAAAAAATAAAACATACCTGATGTCCACTGGACAAAAATTTCATTAATGATGGAGTGTTTTCCCTTCCAGTTGTGTGTGTGTGTTATTTCCTTCTTTTCTCAGTTAATTTTGTTTCTCCTCTGTGGACATAAAACAAGACTCCCAAGGCATGATCTTTAAATTGTCAGTGTTTTCTAAACAGGTTTAAAGAAATGGTGTGTTATAGTAAAATGGGAAGTCTGTCGTGTTTATTTTCTGCTCATGCTTCAACTGAATTGTCATATTATCTAATCTTGTGGTTGAACCACATTTGGCTGGGTACATGAGGGAAGAAAAACCAATCCCACCCAGGAAAGAAAACCAGCTGTCGAAGGGTAACTGCTGGGTGAAATTAAATGCCAGTGCTAATATGACAACCTGTGGAGGGAGATGCAGAGTGCTTCTGCCACTTCTGCCATCAGCTGCCCATTGGACTGGTTTAGCTTTAATGTGACATTGGAGCTCTGTGTTTTGAAGAGATTGGAAGAAGTCTCTCATATGTAATAATACATGCATTTGAAGGAAAATTTTTTTTTCCAGTATGTGCCTGGAATTTTTTTACCTGGGAGCAAAATAGTCCATGGTTGGGAGCTGATGTAAAGCAGACCCCTATGAGCACAGAGTGATGAAGTGGCACTTTGAGACATATTCTGACATGTAAATGTGTGTCTGCATTTAACTTGATACAGAGTTTTTAATCTCTCATATAATCCCTGCATACCTATCCCAACACAGCAGTTTATTCCACAGGCAGAGTTACGGAGCTTTGTTTGCTACAAAATTATGTCCTCACAAGCCCTGTTTTAAAGCTCCTGATCTTTGATAACTGAAAATATTTCTAGATTGTCTGCCCTACCCAATTTCTGTTTCAACTGTACATTGACTTTCCTGCTGAATTTCAATCTGAGAGTTGCTCATGTTGTGTTAAAGACAGAGGAGGATCCTCCAGATACAGTTTACTTGGGCATCCAGACTGAAATTGGTTTCATAAAGCTGTTGCCTTTTTTTGTTGTTCTCAGGAGGTAGATTTCTTTTTTTTGGGTGGAGCGGGGGGTGGGGAGGAGGGGAAAGGCAATGGTGTTTGTTTTCAACCAGCACTTCCTTGTTGCTTTTGGATTTGGAAGTTGGTTTGGTTTTGGTTTTTTTTATTTAAGTAGAAAGTGTTTTCTCTGATATTTGGCCTAAAATTTTAGTACACCATTTAAATATCCCTTCTCTCTCCTTCTCTTGCATTCTTGTCCATTTTTTTTAATGTGTACAGTAGCCTACTATAAAAGAGTTTTTTTATGAGTAATAGCATTGATACAGTGTTTTCCCATGAGAATGTAGATTGTTTGAGGCAACCTTTTTTATGTTTTTTGTGTGGGAGGTTACAAGTCCTTTAAAAATAAGCAGACAGTAAGTTTGCTTTCTGTTAACAACTCAATATTTACTGCTAGCAGGTGGAAATATACTGCAGGTTGATGTGTGAAGGAGAATGTTTAAAAGGGAGAGCATTAATATGGAGCATAATGCAGAAAAGATAGGCGTAAAACATGCATTTTTGGAGTATATTCTGTCCAATCACAGTATCTAAAATTTAGTATATGTAATCTACTTTTAGGTTTAAGATTTTAGGATTATAGTAGTAACCTGTTATTTCTGCATAATTCTGTCAGCTATAGTTTTGTGTTGAATCTTGAGAAATAGATGAATATACATTTATGTATATAAATATATATACACACACATATACACATATAAATGTATAGAGGGTTGAGAAAGCATCAGAAGCAGCCCACTCTGCCAGCTTTTATCCCTATATATTCCTTATAAAAGGATGTCTTAATTCGATAACTGTTGTGGACCTGCTGTACTTCAAGGGTGCAAAATGTTAAGCATATTTGATTTTTCATTTTCCTGGCTTTCTAAATATCAAGCATGGAAATGACTGTTGTTTTAATGGAGTATTTGCTAATACTAATATCTTTGGGGGTGTATGTGTATTTTGGAAGTTTAATTTTTGATACTCTTTTCTCCCCGAGTCATTATTGGACAAAACAACAGAATTATTCAATCAGGGTATTTTCTCTGCATGTTAATGTCTATGCTAGGAATTATTTCTGCCTATAGCACCTTGCTAATTTGGAATTAGAATGTTTATATGTTTTCCATAAATGCTCTTCTTTTATTTTAAAGATGACACATGTTGATGCCACCATTTTGTGATCCTCGTAGCAGAAGATAGTCCTACTGAGAAAATGAGCACTTTGATCATTCAGTCTTTGAACTTTAACCTTTGACTGGAAGTGACCTATAGGCAATGAAGACTACTTCCTTTGACTGCATTTTTACTAGTGTGCATTCTGGGCGCATGTTGATCGCTGGTTCAGTCCATGCAACTGACATGCTTTTATTAGTCATACAGTATTAATGCAGGTGTCCAGAAATGTCAGAATAATTCCATTATTTTTATTTTAAGCTTTTGGAAGAATTCCAGGTCTTCATATATTGTGCAATAACACTGAGCTCCTTGGCGGTTTTGGTGCATCCATTGCCGGCAATGGACATTGTACCAGGGAAAGGTTTTGCTCCTGCCACAAAAAAGATTGACGTATGACAGAGTTTATGAAAGTTTTGGTTATATTTGGATTATAAGCAAGGAATTGACAATTACCTTAAATCCAGCCCATTCTTTTGTATTTGGATTCTATGCACTGTGACCACAAAACTAGCAGCATGAGTTGACATGCCTACCTGAAGGACTGTAATAAGATCATTACGTATTTATTAAATTGTTTATCTGCTGTCAAATTGTTTTGACATGGGCGGTTTTTCAAGTGACATTGGCAGAGAGGTACAATGTTATCCCTATGGTGAAATAAAACTACTTTTTGTATATAGTTATTCATATCTCTGAAGCAAAGGTATGAGTAATTTTGGGTATGAGTGATTTAAACAAGATTTATTTTGGAGATAGAGGATGGCAGTGATATAACTGAACTTGCTGCAGTCCGTAATTGGGCTTGTAATTTGTACTTTAGAGCTTTTTCCAAATAGATTGCACACTGTTATTTCCTGCTAGCCATCAGCATGAGCCCTACTGCCTACACCAATATTTCATTTATTTATATGTTCAAAAGCAATCCATATAACATTTTTTTGTTTGCATTCACTGTTTCTTTTGTGTTGTATGTCATGTTTGAATGTTACAAACCAATATTTTGATTGAAAAGCTTTGTCAGAAGATATTTTCATGTAAATTATTTCTTTCTCTTGTAAGCATCATCTTGTCTTTTAATCCTGTATTATAAAAAGAAAAAAAAATACATTTTTGACAGAGGCTTAAAGTTTTCACAAAAAAGTGTGGACCTTCTTATTTAAGTTTAGACTAAAGTATATTTTCTTAACTTGCTTGTCCCATGTAGCCATGCCAATTTTTCCAGGCTTTTCTTCACCAAAAAAAGGGGAAAAAGCCTAAAATCAGACATTTTTCTGTGGAGCAACATTTATTGAAATGATAGTTGTTCTCAGCACTCTGTAATATTTTGATACTGCAATTAGGTTGTCTTTTTAGGAAGCACTTTTATAAACTTAATACCTTTACACATATGCAAAATTTCTATAGTTTTTTTTTTTACTGTTGCCTTATTGTTGCACTCAAAAAAAATTCAAGCAATTAATGCATGAATGTCTAAATCAAGTAATAGCTTGATGTAAAAACAAACAAAAGCAAAAAAAAAAAACCCCTAAACCCAATCCAGAATGAATAACTACAATAACAAACAGAAAATTGGCTGAAAAGACTGATTTTTTTTTTTTAAATCTGCTGTATGATAACTGATGTTTTATAGCCTTGTACATACTTCTCTGTTACCTATTGTTTAAAACATTTTAAAAAAAGTATAGATGCTTAACTCAGGGTGGATAGAGTTTAGATGGATTTGCTTCAGAGAAGTATTTTGTACAGCGTCAGAACTGTAGATACTGGCAGTGAAGTGAGGCTACAATATACTTCAGGAACTGCTTGTTTTTTTCTACTGTACTGAAAATATCTCTTGGCCTTTGGAACTCTATGGTAAAATCTAGCTTTGGCTATGAATTTGATGTGTGTATATATTTTCACAATGAGCCTTTGAAACATGGAATTAATTTTGTTTTAAGAGCCAAAAAAAAAAAAAAAAAGTCATTTTAAACAAAAGAGATATGCTCTAAACTTTTTGTTTAGCAAAATCTTATTGTTGTGAGTTCATCAAACCAGTTACTTTTGGAAATGGTTCTTATGAAAGAGCAGTGATCTGATACTTCATCTGTATAGTCTTGTTAACTGCTCTATATTAATTGAAACAATTGAGAAGTTAATGTATGAATGGTTCACATAATGGATCCTATCAAAATAGTCTACAGGAAAGAGACCTTAATGTGACCAGGTAATATCTGAAGAAATGGCTTAAGTACATCTCAGATTCAGTTATCTTTTCGTATAGTGGCTTGTGAACCTACAACACATGGTTTCAGAGAAGCTTTAGGACAGACCATATGTATTTTGTTGAAGATGAGTGTTGTAGTGCAAAACATTATACATTTTATTGACCTGTGCTATCACATGGACTATAGTGAAGTTAAATAACCGAATTTATGCTGCTCTTTAATAAACTCCCACCACCTATAATATACTTAGATCAAGAAAATGCAAGGTAGATTAGAAGAGAATGTACCTCAGGTCTTTTAGTTTACAGTAGAAATGCCTCGTTGGTTTTCTTGTAGATCTGTGGGTAAGTTCACCTGTACAGAGAGGGCCAAGACAAAGCTTATATACCACTCAAGCCCTCAAAATAATGCAACTATTCTGACAATGCTATAATGTCCTGAAAAAGGGCTTGAATTAGATGAAGGTGGTGCCATCCTTTCCCTAGGGTGACCCTGTGTATGTTTTTTACTTGGAATTTCTCACATGGAATGGTTACAGAATTGGCTTGAAACTATCTTGCTTTTATTTTGTGTTAATATTCATGTTGTTAAACACTTTGTTTTGTGTTTAGTGTCTTTATACTATAACACAATAAATCATTGTTTTAAAATAGATTACTACCCTTAAATGGAAATACGTGTGGACCTTTTCATGGTGGAGTGCAGAAGCACAGTTCCTTACATTCAGCCACTCTTGAGACAAAGCTGCCAGTAATTCTAAAATGTTGTGAAGCATATCGGAGGAGGAATTTGCATAACAGCAAGGTGTTTCGTCTTTCTCCAGAGGATATCTGTTGTAACAGCTGAAGGAAATAGCTTATTTAAAAAATAAAAATCACTGAGATGTAATGCTTTCATTCCTCATAGATGATCAAATAGTTCTTAATCAAGTTTTTTTTTTGCCATTTGACAAGCACTTAAAATACTTAATGAGAAGTTTCAGATGCAGGATTCTTGTTTGCCTGCAGTGGTGGGAAGAGAGTTTCTGTTATTTTGCCAGCATATATCAGGACTGTTTAATTAAATCTCTGCCTCATACCAATAATTGCTTTCAGTTTTATACAATTTTTTGGTTCAAGAGATGATGTCTTCTGCTTTGTAAAAGGCAAGACACTGCATACCTAAAACATGTATTTTTACAAAAAATTAAGTTTTTAAAATTCATATATTTTGTGTTGTGAAGATTATTCTGAATGTTTGATTTTTATTTACTACTTTTTTTTGGAAGTCTGACAAAAACCTAAGATGTGAACTATATTTGAAGGTATGGTTTAAGGCAACCATGGAGTTTCCAGGTCAGTAATTAATGTTGTTTTAAAAAGAGAGGGGAAAAAGCCCTAATTAAGCCCTAATTAAATTAAAAGATTTGCAAAAGTGCAGCTATAGAATTCCAAGGTTGGGAGGAAGTCAGTATAGTTTTTGCCTCCTCTGGTAGAACAGTTGAGCATTATGTTGTGTTTGCATGCTCACAAATCCTGATCATTCTGAAGAATAGGTTTGAATGAATTTTCTTTTAAAACCAGTTACTTTTAATCCATATCACCCAATCCAGTTTGGATTTGCTCTAATACACAGTGGTACCTGAATAGTTGGGTGTTGAACTGAATAAGGGGAATTAAGCTGTCTCAGTGATATTCCATCTTCAGCTGCACTCACACAGCAGCATGGGAAGACTTTCGGTTTGGTTCCTATGCCATGTACTTGTTGGCCTGGTGTTTCTAGGACTAATAACAAATTTCCAAACCTCCAGGCTTTAAAATACCTTTATAAAATTGGAAGAGTAGAAATATCATGAGCCACCTTTTACTATAAAATACAATTCAGAAATACAAATTTGAAAATACTTAGACTCAGTTCTTATTTCATTTTACTGATAATAGCAGTGCGGGAAAATCTGTTCACTCACCATTTCTTTTTCCTGCAGATTTTATGTACTTTTTAAAATGGTGTCAAAGGAGTTTTGATCAGCTGATTCAATGTACCAAATTCTCTCTAGAGTTACTTAAAGTGAATTTTTTTAAATTACAAAGTAAGAGCATTTCAGTACCATTGTAGTTCCAAAGTAATTTCTATCCTGAGTACGTAGGAAAAAGCATGTAGGTCTCATTCAGCTAATTATTTTGTATTTAAAAAACCAAAAATGAAATGCAAAATCAATTAACTGTGCAGTGTATATCAGTGTAGAGATTGGATTTATAAGCCTGTGTCCAATAATCTCTAATATATTACTTCATAGGAGCTTTAATGTGTGAGTCAGTAGTAGTAGGTTAGATTGTATTTAACTCCCTTTACTTTACATACATGCTATGTGCAGTGTAACTTTGTCTTTTGAAGTGACATTTTTCTCTTGACCTCTGCTGGTGAAGTAGCTGCTTACAAGAGACTTCTCTGAATAGATATCTAGTGAAGAATTGAAAATCATAATGATGGCCTCAAAGAAAGATGTTACAATCTGAAATCCTGTAGCACTGACCACAGTTCTTCCCTCATGCTAGCCTGTTTTTAGTTATTTAAAATCTCCATGATAAGACCTTAAAACTTTTGTCTTGCCTTCAGCAATTGGGGACCTGTTTTCTTCAAGCCCTTTGAAGTGCTTTGTGCAAAGCAGGTCAGGGTTAAATCTGTTCAGATGAACATTCTGGGCCCTTACTCTTCCCAGGACTACAATATTATCTGGATGCTGCTAATGCAGTTCTCGAGGGCATTTAAACCTTAAAGATAAAATCAAAAATGGTTCCTGCTATCACCAGAGAAGGAAGATTTTGTACTCCTTCCTTTTTAGTCTAATGATTTACATTCCTACCTTGCATCTAACTTTGTTCTTGAGTCTGCACTGTGATGATTTAACATGGTAAACCAGGAGGAAGCCTACTTAAGAAAAAGTGAAAATCTGTCTTCTCAATTAGCAAATTAGATCAACTTGCTGCATAATCAATAGTTTCAGAGCTAGTGCAAGAAATGCAAAGCATTGTGTAGCTGGGATTTGGAATGTGGGGGCTAAAAAATGATTTGTATCTTTTTTTCTGCATAATGTAAAGTGTTAGCAACCTTGTCTTATGCAGAAGCTGAGTTACGTGCTATGAGAAGGCTGAGAGCTGGAGGTCTGGACTGCATATAACAGTCTATGGCGGGGGACTCTCCTATATTTTCTAGTACCTCTATTTTCTAGTAAAAAAATCTGAAGTTGTTCCAAAACCTTCAAGTGATCTGTTACCTCTCCATTTAGATGCCTTGAGTTTTAGTGCTCAGGAATAGGTTGGCTTTTGTGTTCTGGTTTTTTTTGGTTTTTTTTTTTTTTTTTTTTTTTTTGTTTAAATTTTTTAGTTTTTTTTTTTTGGTTTTTTTTTTTTTTTTTTTTTTTTTTTTTTTTTAAGTATCAAGTCTGTAGTCATTGTTCTGTGAGGTTATTTTTAGTTAACTTTTTATCAGATCGGTGTTGTCAAACCTTAAATATAGTTACAGATGCAGCGAAACTGTTCAGAAAATGCCAGGTATTTTCCAGAAGGAAGGCAATAATATTACAAATCAAATGTTCTTGAGATTAGATAAAAAGCCAGATGTGTTTACAGTCATCTAACACTGTCCCAAGTCTCAGAGATCTCATTTGTCTATTGTATACTTCAAAAACAGGACCTACGCACGCTCGTAGGAGGTTTTCAAGACAAAACCACACTGGTCACCATCTCATCCCTTCTTCTGAAGGTCTTGTTCAAGGAATGGATGAAACCTGGTGCTTTTGATCTGTATTTATTTGTGCTGGGTCAGTGAAGAGTGTGTGACAGCTGTTACTCTGACTGGTGATGAAGTGTGAATAGCTCTTGAGTCTCTCATTCTCTAAACTGTCCATATGTCTGCAGAAAACATTGTTAGCTATGTTTCACATGCACAGAATAAAGTACATCTTTATCTACTTGGTGTAGACAATTTATTGAAGATTAGAACTCTGGAAGATGCAGTATAGGATATATATATAACTAAGTAAACAAGTGACAAAGATAAGTCATCAAATCTCCAGATGACTTAGAGTATATCAAGCCTAAAGTCTTGATTTGCATAAGGTTTTGAATTTGTGGGGGTTGAGGTGAGGGGAGAAATTGGGGGCATCATCTTGTACTGGTATCTTCTGTATCATACTTGGTTTTGGACTGTAGCTCTTTTAATCTCTTAGGTATCTGTGTGTTGTCATCTGCCCCAAGCAGTAACTACTGTCTTAAGCATTATGCTGGAGTAACAGGTGACTTCATGTTCCTTAGATAATAATAATCCAGACAGTCCTGTATTGAGACTGATTTTTCAAAAGCTCATTCAAATTGTGTTGACCAATACAATAAGGATACCACATGGAGATAGGCTATGCTCACAAAGTAGGGTGGGAGGCAGAACAACCACTTCTTGAAATTTTAGGTTTGATAGTGTCCTGAAGAGTCTCTAAAAATCAGTGGCTGGTGGCATGGGTTTCTGTGTTTTTAGAATTTTGGGTTTGGGTTTGTTTTTTTGATGGTGGTTTTTTTGTGTCTTTTTTTTTTTTTTTT